>JXCR01127043.1:29845-72345 GCA_002079205.1 Phalaenopsis hybrid cultivar
CACCCACGCGGCAAACTCACCATCAAGCTTGAAAGGCAAAAACTAATGGCTTTCAGTGGCAAATTGGTTAACATAATAATACTTCACATTATAATAATCTCCCACTTTGAGAACCATTGCAATCAATTCTATTTATCCTAAACTGCAACATCTTAAGTGTAGTGTGGCACATCCTTGTCTCAACCTTCCTGAACGCCAACCGAACTTAGTCAACACATCTGTAGGAATTTGAGCCGAGTATCTTCTCCAAAGATAATTGATCATCTTCTATGAGTGAATAAATGAAATAATACCTTAGCAGAATGTGCATTATCCTAAAATAAAATATGAAATTCTTTGTTGGATAAATGACACTAATACTATCACTATGAAGTTTTACATTCCCTTACTCCTTTCCCATCTTTCATAAAACTATGCAACCAAATCTTTTTCTTGTTAGCCTCAATGATAGCAATATACTCAGCTTGAGTAATTGGTAATGTAATAATCTTTTGTAACCTGAAAACCCAACTCACTATTGTGTTCCCCAAAGTAAAGATATAACATGCACTTCTACCAAAAATATCTCCTATCAGATTTGAATCTCCATATTCCTAAAAAATAATTCTTGTACTTCCAAAACAACGTGTCGTGTTGATTGTCGTCTCAATTATCTGAGAATCCATATCATTGTTTCCCAATGATGTTTGTCTAGATTACTTATTTATCGACTGACAACAACCATTGCATGTAAAATATCTGATATTTTCAGAAAATTGCATACATCATACTTCAAATGCTAAAGCATATGAAGTTCGTCTCAATTGTTTTTTTGCTCTGCTTCAAACTTATGCAATTGTGATGCGGGATCGGGGGTCTCACAATCTTGTGACCGCAAGGTGCGGCATCAAGGTCAGGTGCTGGGCAAAACTAAATAGAAGGATATTTTTTAATTCCTTTCTATTTATAGCATGTTTCCTTTTATTCTTCCTTCATTTCTAGTCCTCAAGTTTATATAGGTTGAATTAAGGCTTTGAAATTCAGGCTTTCTTGTTTTGTTCGGTACAATCGTTAGTGTCTCAGTGTTCTCTTCTTGGGGTTGTATCTAACAACCGAGTGATGCTCCGGTTGTACCTCGCTCCCTATGTGGTGATTTAACATTTTCCAATCCTTCCACGTCCCTCCAACTTCACTGCACACTTCCCTTGTTCTAGCCGCCCGAAATGATCGTCTTGGTTGTTGCTTCCTGCAATTTCTATCTCCCAGTCATGCCCATCTATTATGTTCATTGTCGTCATTCTAGACAGCAAGGAGTTTTTGTCTCTGCCTTGTCCAACCCTTCTGCATTACATCCCACCAAATTCCTTCACCATCACCGCCCAAAATTGCAACCCATCATGATGTTCATGTCATTCCAGCCATCATTCAGGCATGTTGCCGTTTGTATTGCTTCCCATCCCGATGTCCCCTGTAGTCCCCACAAATTGAATAACCTAATCAGACTTCACATCATAACAATCTCCCACTAATGTGACTAATTGCAATCAATTATGCTCCTCCAAAACTGCAACAACTTAATATTTATTAACTGCAGTGTGGCTCATCATTGTCTCAACCTTCCTAAACTCAAATTAAAACCATGTATAGTTTCAGTTTCTCAATTGTTATAGTCTTAGTCAACATATCTGTAGAATTTTGAGTTGTCTCTTCTCTAAAAAAAATGACCATCTTCTAGGAGTGACTAATAAAAAAATATCTTAGTTAAATGTGCTTTTTTCTGACATGAAATGTGGCTCTTTGCTAGATGAATGGCACTAAAACTATCACCATAAAGTTTTCCATCTCTTACTCTTTGCACAATTCTATCATAAAGCTCTGCAGCAAAATAATTTCCTTGTTAGCCTCAGTGATAGCAATATACTTAACTTTCGTAGTTGATAATATATAATAATCTTCTGTAAACTAGAAATCGAACTCATTGTTGTGTTCCCGA
This sequence comes from Phalaenopsis hybrid cultivar, assembly GCA_002079205.1. Taxonomy (NCBI): domain Eukaryota; kingdom Viridiplantae; phylum Streptophyta; class Magnoliopsida; order Asparagales; family Orchidaceae; genus Phalaenopsis; species Phalaenopsis hybrid cultivar. The sequence continues at coordinate 31,818 of JXCR01127043.1, forward strand.
AAATGAAGAAATAACTTGCTTTACTTCTACTACCAATATCCTCTGTTAAATATGAATCTACATATCCCTATAGATTAATCTCTGCGCTTTCAAAGCAAAATGCATTTTTTACTGTTATCCTCAATTATCTGACAATCCACTTCCCCGCCTCTCAATGATGTTTGTCTGGATTATTCATTTACCAGTTGATCACTCCCACTGCAAGTACAACTTCTGGTATTATACATGAAGCATATAGAGTTCTTCTCATCTGGGGTTGCTCTGCATAGAACCGGGACAATTGCGACGTGGGAGCAGGAATCTTGCAATCCCATGACCACGAGGCACAACTTCTAGGTCACGCATAGGACAGAACCAAACCATAGGATTTTTAATTATTTTCTTTCAACTTTCCAACATGTTTACTTTTATCCTTCATTCAAGTCGTTTCCTTTATATAGGTTGCATTAGGGCTTTGTAATTCAGGCTTTCGTGTGTTTTGTTTGAGACAATTGTCGACACCTTCTAGAGGGAGTATCTAAGGGTCGGTGCTTCGGTTGTATCTAGCCCCCGATGTGGTGATTTATCCTTCCCCAACCCGTCCAGATCCCTCCCGCTTTGATGCCCCACCTCCCACATCATCGCAGTCACCCAAAACCACTTGTCTCAGTTGTTCCTTCCAGCAATTTCTATTTCCAAGCTACACTATCTGCTGTTTTTGCTTCCTGCCGCAATCAGGGATAGCAAGGAGTTGTTGCCTCTGCCTTATCTAACTCTTCTGCATGCTTCCGGCCTCCCTCCTTCGTCGCCGCCACCACCCAAAATTGCCGCCCATTCTGTTGTTCCTACTATTCCAGCCATCATTCAGGCTTGTTGCTGCTTGGATTACTTCCCATCCTGCTGTCTCCTACAGTCCCTGCCTGCTGCCACTTGCAGCCATTCCCTTTCACCTTGCTAACGTCACCCGGAACAGCAACCTTGCTGTACTTTGAGCTCTCTCCCAGCTGCCCTATACTCACTGCCGCCCCAAAATAGCCCTACAAAAGCCCCTACACTTGTTGTAACCGCCCCCTCCCCCCATACATCCAACCATTGCAGCCACATACGACCCTTTCCAATCCACCTAACCAACCACCACCATCAAGGGATCGGGCGGGCCCAAATTCAAGATTATGTCTCGTGTCTGTTGTTGTTTCCTGTTTGTGTCTCACGAGAATAGTGTGTAATCGAGAAATCCCGCGCAGTGTCGTGTCTCTCATTTCCTTCACTCGCATACCCTCGGTCGTGTGTTCCTGTCGCTTGCCACATCTTTCCCACTTGTACAAATAAAGGAATGAAAATCTCTTGAAAGTTTTCCCCATTATTTATTTTCTACAAAAGGTTCATAACTTAAGAACAAAATTGAACATCTTAATTACAGGAAGCTTAAAATATGCCATAAAATTGTTGTATTTTTTTTCTTATTCTCGTTCTTTTATTGCTATTATATTGTGATTGTATATTTCGAGTTAAGTCTTCAAAATCACAAAAAGTGAATTCATAAATGAAGGATAACGAAAGAACTGAGTTGAATCATAAAGCTATATTAATAAACCATATTGTATGATCCACATGTACAGATAACTTTAAATTTTACGATCATAGTCAATTAACCCTGCTAACTGCATACAATTGTTATGTTAACTAGGACTAACTTTACTATAATATCCATATCGTACTATACTACCAGTCCTCAATCAAATACTTGTTTTCTAACTATTAGGATGATCAAAGAGACAAATTAACCATATTATACAATCTATATTATATTGTACAATTACGCGCTCCAATTTTCTTATAAATAGCCAAGATGTCACACTTGTTCACTCAAATTCCACCAATTCTCTTATGATCATTTAAGTGAGATTGAATCATTACCATGGCAACGAGATACGAGGTTTTCATCATCCAGTTCCACAGCACAATCAAAGCTTTAAAGAAACAATAATGCTATTGCATACAAAAGACATCGCAGATGTTCCATCATCGACTCAAAATCATTGCTGCAAGTACACCTTTCCTACTTTCATGATAATTTTATTGGCGCCATACTTAAATCACTAATTTCACTTGCCCATTGTTGTCACTATAAGCTCCTCTTTGAATTCTTCACGAACTAAATAATCAATAACGAACACAACATCATACCATTCATGATGTCATAAGCAACTACAGATCTGCGATAAAGGCTTGCACTAATACATCCATATATATGCAATATTAACGTTCTCCCACATATCCTTACTCTGACCCAATATACAACTGGTTTACCATAAATTATCTATAACTCATCCCTACCCTATCATCAGCCCCTCAGTGATCTCAAGCAACAAGCACGCCTTAGTCATTCATAAAGCTAGCAACTCCATCAACATCACCCTACTCCTGAGTTCAATGCCACAAGTATGTCTATAAAGTAAGTATATTGTATTAAAAATCCTATGTGATAGCATTTGCCTTCAAAATAAATATAATCTGAGGCATTTTGACCAAGCCAATCAGATTCTGACTCTTTTTTACCAATCGTTTATTTAACTTCCATTTCAAAGACAAACAGCATGTCATTTGAATTGACACGGTGATGAAGAAGTTGCCTAGCCGACAACATCGTCATTCCAAGCTTCACCTGCTTAGAGCTTAAAATTGAAGACCGTGTCCCGTAAGAAAGATGTGTGACCACTATAACAACAACAAAAGTATTGGGGACACCAGCAATACTGCAAAGGTAAACCTTGGTTTCACGTTAGTTTATTTAGATGAGAGACTACTTGCATGATTCTTTAGATCTCAACCCAAGGGCCGTCACGTTTTCTCCTTATTTTTTTGTACTTGCATCTTTGTCATTTGCTTTATATTTCCACTCCTTAGTATGTCAAAAAGAGAGAAGAAATTTGGTTGTAATTTCATTTAATATGAATGACTTATTTAGGAGAAAACGCGTTATCTAGACATTCCATTAATAAGAATTATAAATATATTTAATCAATAACCATAAAATAAATATCCACCACAAATAGATAAATAATACATAGCTTCAAATACAAGCATGAAGATAAAAAATCATGACTTTAATTTTCGGAGATTCGTGATCTTAAATATATACATAATAATATAGCATGTCTACGTGCGCGCATATATGTATGAATGTTTTTATGTGTGTGAGCACCAAATCTTTTTAAGGCTGTACATTGACATTTGAGCACATGGAACATGCATGTGCACATCTGCACAATCATTCATGAAAAATAGTTCATCTTATATTTGTGGTTTGAAAGAACAAGTACTTTAAACAAGTAAATTCGAAGGAATTATGGAAAACACAGATTCACATGACTAACCTTCGATTAGTCTCGCCAATTCTCACTTGGGCTCCAAATGGAAAAATTTTGCAGATAGACCCTTCTAGAAGGGTTCCCACTTTTAAATGATGCATATCCTGCAAAAAATGATCAATTTCACCTAAATAAGCGAGCTAAAAAGTGGTAAAATGAAGTTCATTAAAACTAGGGGTGTCGGGTCGGGTTCGAGTCCGACCCGAATAGGATCAACCCAAACCCGACCCAGACTTTCGTGATTATTCGGGTCATGTTTGGATTTTCGGGTTCAACCCAAACCCGACCAGAATAATAATTAAATCAAATTCTCTAACCCGAACCCAACTCAAAAAATATCCGGGTCAATCCTAACCCGGATTTTTTGAGTCATGTTGGCGTGTCGGGTCAATTTTTGACACCCCTATAAGTGACCATGCAAAAGGAGTTATCAGAACAAATAAACCATATGTGAAATTATCTCAATATCAAAACTCTAGCTAAGAGACAAGACATGCTTCCCCTTCTCATTATGTTGTAACCTATACAAAGAGAGTTCTAAGAAGTAAACGATGATTTATTGTGCCAAAATTCTAATTAAGAAAGTAAAGCATCCTGTCTCCTCTGATTATGTTGTAACTGGAAAGAGAGTTCTCAGAAGAAATTGATAATTTGGAGATGTTCTCTTTATGACTAAAATAAAGCTATAGAGCAAGGTAATCTTGCCTTCTGATAATTTTGTAACATAGAGATTAAAGACCATCCAATCCTATGAGAAAGAACTTTATTTTCCTATAGTTGATGAACTCGATGATAATGGACAGAAATTAGAACACCGCTGTAAGGAAATTTACCTTCAGTTACAAGCCAGAAATGTTGAGTACAACATTTGAAACAGCTATGCACAAAGTTTCTACATGAATGAAGGAACTAAGCAACATAAAAATGAAACAGCACGATTCATAAAGTTCCAAAATTAGTCACTCCATAAGAGAATTAATGGACTGTGAATTGCTGACTTAAAATATGGTTGAATGATTATTGCCCCAGTACAGAAAAAGAGGATGCGAGCACTAGCAGCCAAGAACTGGAGGCAAGAAGACTGCTGAAACTGTTCGCTACAGATGAATAATGTACGACCATAATACTAAAAATATCTGGGTTTGCTGTTGATAAATTGAGCTCCTTGACGGACAACTTTAAACTTCTTCAAGCAAACCTAAGCAAAGTTATCATCCTTAGCATGAACAATTTGGAAAAGGTTAACTGGCCCATTGCTTTGGATTATTTTAGCAATTAAAAAGCTTTTTTCTTTCCGAAAGCGAAAGATGTGACTCATCAGGATGCATGGAAAGCTTATTTGCACAAGAAATAATGTTTATGTAGGTGAAAATGTAAATCCAAGACAACTGTAACAGGATCAAAAGACGATCATAAGTAGAGATGAGGTAACAAGAATACCATGCCGAGAAAAATCAATGCACCAATTAGGGACTAGCACAAAGCAGTGGTGCAATAACCTGAATTTCTAAACAGGCAGCCAAACCACCAAATTAGTCAGCTACTATTGGCGAGCCCTCCTTAAATTTCAAACGATGCTTAGAGCGACAACAGGATGAACGAGAAGGAAGGAGAGGACAAGAAGTTGAGCGAAGGAAAGAGAGTAGAAAGTTGAAATCAAGTGAGCGAGCGGGTGATTGAGGATGACATAGGTGATCAACCAATGTTAGTCAGATTCTTTCGGCACACATGCAACCAAATGCAAGAAAAAATTTCCACTTCAATAGCTATGGAAGGTTCGACAAGCCAATCGAGAGGATGCTAAAAAGAGGAAAGTGAGAAGGAAGTTTTGATATCTTTACCTTCTCATTCTTCTTCATCTTATGTTACCATTATTTGCATCTTCTTGTTTTGAAGAGGTACACCCAAACCTTAGAAACTTAAATTTATCAATTTATATTTGCTTATATGTGCATAGAGACCATTTTAGAAAGTTTGGTCAATTGAATACTTGAGGATTTTCAAGAAGAATTAAATCTGTTAAAATTTTAATGTCTATATGGCAGTAGAAAATGGTTTTAATATGAGGGATTTGAGGGAGCCAACCCTATTTTATTATATGTGATGTACTTAGTTGTAGAAATTTAGGTTAAATTGTTAAGTGAGTTTTTAAAATTATAACATAGCAAAAAATTGAGAACTTGATAAAAATCAACGAAAAAACTTAGACTTATGCTTAATAATAGTGGATGAGTGAAATAAAATTCATCTTATTAAATACATAAATATGAATAATTTTTAAATAAAATTTGGTTTGATCTTAGTGATGCTGATATGGCAAATGATGTTCAAGGTTCCAATGCAAAGAAGATTGGGCCAACTACTAGACTATGACTAAAATGAAGATGAAATTAAGGGTTTTGATATCATGAATGTAGCCAATTTTGCTTGTAGCTTTTGCATTTTTTGTTGTGTATGTGATTATGTCTTAGAAGAAATTTTAAATTGTTGCTATGATCCCATAATATGTTATCATGTTTAGAGTGATGTAGTTAATATGTGTGGCTGTCGGTCAACTTTTTTGAAGGCTTGAAAAATATGAATATAAAAATAGTTTTTGAAATTTAATTTAATATAGAAGATATATAGTTTGGGTTTTGAAAGTACTATATTTTAATTTTCGAAAAAAATAAGGTCAAATAGATCTCATTCGTCCAATAGTTTGCATAATCGTGTCCGATACCGCGAATACTACATCTTCCCGAAAGATAAGTGTAGACCTCAAAGATAGACTAAATCTTGCAAATTAAGAGATTTATGACATCCGTTTGATATGCGCACCTTTTATGTGTGACCGACAAGTTCTTCTATCTAATATAAAGATTAAATAAGGTTTATTTTACCTAGGCTCCAAGTTCTCTATAGAGGCAAACCCTTATAGTTAATTACATCTCAAATGACTGGGGTCACTTGAGAAAACTCTCGATAATAATCAGATGTACCAGTCTTCAAGATTCCAAAGATTAAGCTTACGGTAGGATGTGGAAAAGCAAAGAAGGGTGACTCAAATATGAACAGTTATTTCAGGAGTCCAAAGGAAAGAACAGGTGGGAGATGTCATAGATCCTAAGAAGAAACCTAAGTGACTTCCCAGACTATCATACTGTGTGGCTGTGTTTTTGGAGAAGATATTATTTGAGTGTTCAATCCTATCAATTTTATTATTTGGGACTTACACTTGCATAATAACTGGTTATGCAAATAGCCCTCAGAGATAAGAGGTTTTACGTTCTTGACGACAACCTCGGAACCTAAGGAGAATTAGGACTTACGCTGCACAACATAATTGTGCACGGGCCTAAAAGAGAATGAGGGTTTACATCGCTCCAGGAAAGCTACATCGAAGTCCTATGGGTTGTTTAAATTAGGAAAGTTTAGTTGGTGTAGACTCATTTTATTGTTGTAGAATGACGATTACCTCCACCTATAGTCCGCTCCAAACTTCATGTCGCGCTGCCCACGAAGTTGCTCCATGTTCTTTGTAGTCGCAATAACTTCAAGGTTTAAGTGCTTGAGATTGGGATTATGTTTCACAGTTTTAATGTCAAAATTTGATTTTGTTTTGTTTCGGTTTTGGTTTTACATGCAGAATAAGCAAATTGCAAGTAACTAAAAGATACTTTGAGAAGTAAAATGCGGTAAAGTAAAATGTTGTAAAAATCACGAAATTCAGAAAAATGAGTAGTAAAAATCACGAGCAAAAGAATCCCTTAGCCACATATGAAAGATCAAGACTATGTGTAAGACTATGTGTAAGACATTGGTAAGAGTGAGGGGCTCAGAGCTGAACTGTGTGCTTCCTGATCTTGAACAAGAGTTATCAGCCCGACAATCTACAAAAGGCAGTCCTTAACCTCAAATCCAAGTGACTAGCCGTGAACCTTTATAATTTTTCATAGAAAGATTTTCATGCAAAAATTGTTGTTCAAGTCTTTTTTTTTTATGCAGAGTTCTTTTTAACATGCAAAAGAAATTTTCATTTTTATTTTTTGTAAATATGTTGTAAAGTCGTATAGTCCACAGACTAGTCACTCTAATCGTGTTAGAACTACTGACAACCTAAGAGTGTCGAGGGCAACGATCCCACCAAGAATCGGCGAATAGCATCATGGATCTTTTCCTCTCCTTTATTGAAGATCCTTGAGGTAGTAAATACTATTCTAAAAATCTCATTTCGTATCTGTCCGTCAACTTTTCGATAGATTTGAAAATATGGTATATGAAAATAATTTTTGAAATTTAATTTAAGTATAAGAGGTATATAGTTTGAGTTTTGAAAATAGTATGTTTTAATTTTTTTTTTAAAAAATGAGACTAAATGGATCCCATCAGTCCAATAGTTTGCATAATCGTGTCCGATATCGCGAATACTACACCTTCCCGAAAGATAAGTGTAGATCTCGACGATAGACTCAATCCTGCAAACTAAGAGATTTGTGACATCCATTTGGTCTGCGAACATTTTATATATGACCGACAAGTTTCCTATTTAATACAAAAAATTAAATAGGGTTTATATTACCTGGGTTTCAAGTTCTCTATAGAGGCAAGCCCCTATAGTTAATTACATCTCAAATGGCTGGGGTCACTTGAGAAAACTCTCGATAATGATCAGTGGTTCTAGTCTTCAAGATTTCAAGGTTTAGGTTTTCACAGTATGACGAGAAAACACAAGTGGGAGTGGCTCAAGTAAGAACAGTTATTTCAGGAGTCCAAAGAAAAGAAAAGGTAGGGGATGTCCTAGATCTTGAGGAGAAGTAGGAGCAGTTCTTTCAGGAGTCCAAAGAAAAGAAAAGGTAGGGGATGTCACTAATCCGAGGTAAATCTCGGTGACTTCCCAAACTATCCTACGATGTGGCTATTTTTTTAGAGATGATGTTATTCAATTGTTCAATCCTGACAATTTTATTATTTGGAACTTACATTTGCATAATACCCGATTATGCAAATAGTCTGCAGAGATAAGAGAATTTACGTCATGTCACACGACAACCTCGGAACCTAAGACGAGTTAGGACTTACGCTGCACAACATGATTGTATAGGAGCCTAAAAGAGGACTCTGAGGATTTACGTCGCACTAAACGAGCTACGTCGAAGTCCTATGGGTTGTTATTATGCTAGGAAGAGATAATGCTGAAGAAGATCCTCTTGTTGCTTGTTCTGAGCTCCTCGTCGTGCTGCCCACAAAGTTGGTTCCAAGCTCTTGTCGTCGCGATGACTCCAGGGGTTTATTGTTTGAAAATTGTAGTTTATGCTTCACAGTTTTGATGTCAGTGTTTGGTTTTGTTTTGTTTCAGTTTTGGGTTTGCATGGAGAATAAGCAAATCATAGGTAAATAAAATGTACTTGAAATGTAAAATGCAATAAAGTAAAATGCTGTAGATAAACTGTAAAAGCGTACCTGAGCATCTGCTACTGTTGTGTTATTAATGTTGCGAGCATAGCATGATTTGCAGGAGATTTAAATAAACTTGCAAGAAAACTAAACAAGACGAGAAAACTCAGCACAAAAGTCAGAAAAACGAGTCGTATAAATCACAAGCAAACGAAACACTTAGCCACATATGAAAGATCAGGACTGGGTATAAGACCTTGGTGAAAGTGGGGGCTCAGAGCTGAGCTGTGTGCTTCCCGACCTTGAACAGGAGTTACCGGCCCAACAATCTACAGAAGACAGTTCTTAACCTCAATTCGAGTGACTAGTCGTGCACCTTTATAAATTTTCATAGAAAGATTTTCATGCAAAAGTTATTATTCAAGTCTTTTTTATACAGAGTTCTTTTAATCATGCAAAAGAAATTTTTTTATTTTATTTTTTTGTAAATATTTTGTAAAGTCGTGCAGTCCACAGACTAGTCACTCTAATCGTGCTAGAACTACTGACAACCTAAGAGTGTCGGGGGCAACGATCCCACCAAGAATCGGCGAATAGTATCATAAGTCTTTCCCTCTCCCTTATTGAAGATCCTTGAAGTATGAGATACTATTCGAATAATCTAACATCGTATCCCTCGTTTAAGCACACATAAGCAATGTCGTCATCGCCCTCGCCACTTAGACCCTAGATTCACATAGTCCTATGATCCATATGTGGTGTTAATAAATTTCCACAATTGCTAGAAGGATTTGAGTGTAATATTCAAGCTCAAATCCCGATGCACTGGGTTTTATTGTAGGTTAAGTCATAGAATTTCACTGTTGATTTAATTAAGGAAGCATGTGTCACGTCTCGATGCATCATGTCTAGTGTCTTAGTCAGTTTGTGAATTAGGGTCGAGTGTTTAGTTTCACTGTGCATTCGAAGATTAGGTGAATAGACTCTTACCTAAGGTATGCTCCTAAAATCTAGGATGAGAATTAGGTGAATAGATTCTCACCTAGGGCGTGCTCCTAAAATCTAGGAAGTCTGTGCTAAGAATTAGGTGGATGGGCTCTCACCTAGGGTATGCTCCTAACATCTAGGAAGTCTATGCTGAGAATTAGGTGGATGGACTCTCACCTAGGATGTCTCCTAAAATCTAGGAAAAATCATGCTGAGGATTAGGTGAATGGACTCTCACATAGGATGTGCTCCTAAAATCTAGGAAGTCTACAGTGAGGGCTAGGTGTATGGACTCTCACCTAGGGTGTACACCTAAAGCTCTAGGAAGCCTACTTTTTAATTTATGCTTAAGGTGATTTAAGGTTTTTTTATATTTTCCAATTAATTAAATCATCAATCCCCATCTTTATGACTTAACCATTTAACAAAAATACCAAAAACAAACGAAAAGAAAAGTTTGATCCACTTTCAAAACTAACAAATCAAAAGAGCAAATAACAAGTGAATCAACCTAAAAAAAATGTTTAAAATCTTTCAACAACTGTAATTAATTAGACTCCCGAGAAGAGTGCTTAAATTTGTCCCAAGACAGTGCTTTGCTCGGCCCAAAAGTCTTCCAATTCAGCATAAAAAGAAATGAAATCCAAAAGCCACAAGAGACTCAGAAAAGTGCAGCCCAAAAGCCACAAAAATTGAACCAAAAAGTGCAACCCACAAGCCACCAAGCGGACCAAAGAAAGTGCAGCAAAACAAACCCCTTTAACAGTCCCAAAAACCATGCATTTAATTACCCTCCAAACAACATTAAAACAGCAAGAAAAGTCCCTCAAAATCAACATTAACATGGGGCACAAATACCCCAAAACAGTAGATGAATCAGCACCCGGATGGCATATAAAGCCTCCAAAACCAGCAATATATAATGTCCAAACAGTGAAAGAGTCGAGGCAAAACAATAAGAATGACAAGCTAGAACGACATTCCCAATCCTTCTTCAAAACAACAATAATACCGAGCAACCGGCCAAGAAGAATCGAATAAAAAAAATGCACGCATACCCCCCAATTCCTTTGCGTTATGTCAAAACAACATTGATACGGCTTCTAGCGCGTGTGCGCAAAAATGTGTATGCGGAGGGATTAAAACTTAAGATGTTAGAAATGTAAATCCATGAGAATTATGTGGTACGTATGTGAATCCTTCTAAAAAAAATCAGCAGGTTCCAGTAAAGATTATTGGAATAATAGTAGATCAAAGACTCTTTTCGGAAAAAGCTCAGATCCAATAATTCATGGTTGACGTAAGCAAGCCCACGATTTTAACAACTATTAAACATTAGCTTGACTTTAATGAAGAACGATTCAATTTCCCCATGCCCACACAAGATCATGGTAACACTAGCATATCAGATGATTCCTAGATAAAAACAAGTAAACATGGCTAGTGCAATAAAAAAAAACAATGGATAATCAAAACACACAAGATAAAGTGCCACGGATGATAAGCTTACTGAAACAATAAATCATAAAGCACTCCAAATTGACATAACTTACTCTTTAGAAACCTAGGCAAAGCATGCTTAACAAAATTCTGAGCTCATTTCAGGGATAATAAAACTTTATGGCTCCAAACAGTAACTCTAAAAAAAAAACTAAGACTCTTCATAAATTCATAAATAAATCAAGTAGGCATTCAATCTTAAATCACATAATCCACACATCAAAGACAAATAAAAGGGACCATTATTTACGATTCGATAAAAAAAAATGGTTTAGAGTACACCTTCTTAAAATCTCTTCGGTGGAGGCCGGGAGAGAAGCTGGACGAACACTTTTCGTCGCGCGAGAGAAGACGCAGCAGGAGCGGGCTTCGGGGAGCTTCAGCTGGAGCTGCAATCGAGAAAGAAACTAGGAGTTGTCTTCGGTGCCGATCAAAGGAGCTAAGGCGAGCGGGAGACAGGAGCTCGGTTCGCAGCGTCGAATCGCAGAGGAGAGCGTGCGAGCGGAAGAGTGGGATCGAGGGAGCGCGGCCTTCGGTTCAGGGAGGAGCAGCGTCGAGCGGCTGTTCTGCGTGAGAAGGAAGAGCGGAGCGGGGTTTCGATCGGGAGGAGGCGAGCGGCTTCGTCCATTCAGCGACAGAGGAAGGAGTCGAACGGGAGAGTCTTCGACGCAGAGAAGACCCGAGGAAGAAGTCTTGGGTCGCGCGAGAGAGGAAGTAGACGGAAGCGGGAGCGAGCGAAGGATTTCGGTCTGTGAAGGAGGTGTACGGAATCGAGCGTGAGAAGTAACAGGGTGTCGAATCTTGCCGAGCCCCCGAGCAAGAAGCCAGCATTCCCCTTTTAGAACAGGAGCGGGGCCGAATTAATCAAAGGAGCGAGCTCGAGAGCCGTTACTTAGAAGCGATTGGCGGGGACTTAATTTGTTTCCTTTCAGGCAGCCAGCCTAAATGGAAAAGCTTGATGGGGATTAAATGATAAAGTTGAAATTTAAATTTTGAAATTCAAAATCATACAAGATGAGTCAATTAGCCCGTGCTTAGCTCATTTCTAGCCTGAATCGAACCCGAGTCGTACCTGGGTTGAGTCCGAGCCCTCATCCCTCTAAAGGAGAAAAATGCATCGATTTTCGTGCAAACTGTGCGCGCGCGAAACCATAGCAATATGGATGTCTTTCCTAGCTAAAGTTGACGTTCCGGACACGTCGATGCGGTCTTTTTCGTCATCCGGGATCATCCGGACGAGTTCGCCGAAGATCGGGCCAAAAAAATGTGTCAAATTCGTGCGTGAATTGCGACGCTCACGAGTAATCGAGTCACAAAGGGTTCACCTAAGGCTGTTTGATCATATAGGAACTCATTTTCGGGCCCTCTACATGTTGGTCATTAGCCCTTGCAACTAGAAGTTGAGTGCTTGGACNCCGGCCCGACAATCTACAGAAGGCAGTCCTTAACCTCAATCCAAGTGACTAGTCGTNGGCTTTGGCGTGCAGAAATCTTCGATCGAGAGGAAGCTGGGTTTTGAACTTGAGGAGATGGCGTCGAGCAGGAGAGGAGCTGACGATGATTTCAATGGCGAGGAAGAGAGGGGGAAGACACTGAGAGACGAGGTTCTCTGTCTGTGAAGGAGTAGGGGCACACAATCGAGCGTGAGAAGGAACAGGATGTCGAATCGTGTCGAATGCCCGAGGAAGAAGCCAACGTTTCTATAGGAGCGAGCTGAATTAATCAAAGGAGTCGTTACCTTGGCGGGGAATTAAAATACTTACATTCAGGTAGCTAAATTCTAATGGAAAGTTTTAACTCTCAATTAAGATAGAGATTAAATGTCACATTTGAAATTCAGAAATTTAAAATTCAAAATTATTTAATCCTTGTTCAGCCCGAGTTCAGCCCAAATCGAACCTAAGTTGAACTTGGGTTGAGTTCGGGCCCACGCCCTCATATTAAAAATAAAAAAATTTGTGCATCGATTTCCGTGCCATATGTGCGCGCGTATAACCCTAGCAATTCGAGTGTCCTTTCTAGCTAAAGTTGACGTTCCAGACGCGTTGGCGCGGTCCGTTTCGTCATCCGGGGTCGTCCGGACGAGTTCACGGACGGGCTAGTTGATTCAAGTCAAAGTCGTGTGTGGTGCAATGAGTGCGTGAATTGCGGCGTTCACGAGTAATTAAGTCACAAATGGTTTACCTAAGGGCGCTTGATCCTATATGAACTTATTTTCGGGCCCTCTACATGTTGGTCCTTAGCCCTTGCAACTAGAAGTTGAGTGCTTGGAACCACTCATGCGGAGTTCTTCACAAGAATGATTCAAGCAGTGGCTTGAAGTTCTACGGGAGGTGGGCTCCATTGCTAGTCCGCTAGGATGGTCAATAAGAACTCCTAAAGNTTAGGAGGCTAAGACCTCACTAAAAATGAGGTCAACAGCCCTTACCGGAAAACACCTGTTTATGTTGCTTATCCCTTTGTGTTGGGTTCGGTTGGGTTGGAAATTCTGGATATAATGTTCCCTTTTTTGAGATTTTTATTGGTAATCAAATTTGTCATCCCAAAATTCATGATTACAATATATACTTCTATATGGGAATGTTTGGGATAAAATGATCAATTCATTACTATATCTTACTTGATGAAAATGGCTTCGGTTTGGATAGTTTATGGTAGCTTGTCCATNAGAACCACTCATGCGAGTTCTTCACAAAAATGAGTCAAGAAGTGGCTTGAAGTTATATGGGAAGGTGGCTCCATTGCTAGTTCTCTATGATGGTCAACAAGAACTCCTAAAGCTAGATCCTAGGTTCTAAGAGTAGGAGACTAAGACCTCCCTAAAAATGAGGTCAACAGGCGCACCTTAAGGAGCGCCTCCCATGTTTGCCTCACATTATGTGAGGCATAAGNAAGGTTCTAAGAGTACGAGACTAAGTTCTAAGAGTACGAGACTAAGACCTCACTAAAAATGAGGTCAACAATATCCCTCGTTTAAACACGCATAAACAATGTCGTCATCGCCCTCGCCACTTAGACCCTCGACTTATCCTAATCCGATGATCCATATGTGACATTAACAAATTTTCTCAATGCTAGGAAGATTTGAATGTAATATCCAAGTTCAAATCCTGGTGTATTGTGTTTCATTGTAGGTTAAGTCATTGAGGGAATTTCACTGTTAATTTAATTAAGGAAGCATGAACTACGTCTCGGTGCATCCTCATGTCTAGTGTCTTAATCAGTTTGTGAATCANAAGTTCGTGCGTTGTGCCCGCCTTAATGATACCCAAGAAAGATGGATCATGGAGGATGTCTATCGATAGCAGGGCCATCAACAAAATAACTATCAACTACTGATTCCCAATTCCTAGACTAGACGACCTTTTGAACCAGTTATATGTAGCCACTCTGTTCTCAAACATCAATTACGCAGTGGATACCACCAGGTACAGATGATACCAGACAACGAATGGTGGACCGTCTTTAAGACACGAGATGGACTATACAAGTGGACAGTCATGCCCTTCGGTCTGTCAAATGCACCCAACACCTTCATGGGATTGATGAATCAGATATTTTGCAACCTCGTCGGGAAATTTGTCGTAGCCTACTTTGATGACATNTTGAGGTCAACAATCACATGATCACATATAGATGTCACATTATTGCTTAATCTCTATAATTTTTGTAAATGTGCAAATATCAATTTATTTCATGAATTATAGATATAGTAAGATTGCATTTATTTCATCGGTAGATAGAGATAAAATGTTTCATAAGAAGAGAATAAGTGATTTGAAAAAATGAAATAACTTATATATGAATGTTTATATGTGCATATTAAAAGTTTATCTCTAATGGTACATACAGCAGGCGCCAGTGCGCACGCATGGATATTTTTCTACCACCCCAGACAATTGCAATGTTTAGATTGTTAACTGTTATGCTGAAGGAAAAATATCGGTCAACGGCAAGTAAGGAACTTTAACCTCATACAATAGTGATGTTTAGACCGATAACTGATGTGCCGATAAATAATATCGGTCGGGGGTGTGTTAGGTTATATTTTGACGATGCTCATAAGAAAGATGTGAATATTAAAAGTATAATGTAAAAGTAAAGTTAAAGTTAAAGTAAAAGCATATAGAATTTTAGAATATTTTCATTGAGTATAAATCATCAATAAATGCATTAAAATGTTATAAGATTTTTTATAGAGATATAAAAGACCAGCATGCAAATTCTTTTCTGTCATGAGTTATTGTAGTTTAGATGTGCAATTACTCCTGGGTAATCTTTAGATAACTCATTATTTTGTTAAATATTTTTTTTAGGTTTTAAGGTTTTGAACCAGATGAATAGAAGATTAGCAAATGTGCATGAGAAGCGAGAACAGCAACCGGTATGATACAAATTTCTACTGGTTAATTAAGGGTTTGTTTGAGGCAGTTGCAATTTATCCAATAAGCTGGTTTGCAGCAGCTGGCCCAAGAAGTTGTCGCGGGGAAGCTGCTACGAGAAAGCTGGCTTCATGTTTGATTTTTATAGTTTGAAAACAGTTGTGTAGCAGCTGTTTCTGGATAAATGGTCATTTTGCCTCCTATGTCGCTTCCCTACCGTCGCCCGAAACGGGGCCTAAATTTCTTTCTTTAGTGGTTTTTCTTGAATATTTGAATATTAATCTGTTAGTGATAGAAATTGTAATAACAGAGAATTTATTTTCATCGTCTGATCGTCCATTCCTGCCTTAGTTAATTCCAAGTCCCGAGCCACGTCTTTACAAGGCACTCTTTCTCATTGAAAAAGATTGGATATTCTTGCTCATTGAAAAAGAATGGCCATGGGTGTTCTTGCCCGTTGAAAAAGATTGGGTGTTTTTGCCGGTTAAAGATGATAGTGTAATGCTTCTAAATTATTAATAAGAGAGCTTGCTAGATAAAATCAAGGTAGTGAGAATCCTAGACCAAATGTTATCTACAAGAGGTCATAGGTTAGGCTGAATGCCAAACCATATAACTATCTTGGTGTCAAATCTATTTATGTCGTTTACTTTTATTGTGCTTTGCCGACCCCACTTAGATAAAGGCTTCTTGTTGTTGTTTTTGTTGCTGCACTTTTATTGTGTTTGGATTCATTTATCTTACATGCTTTTGGATTGATTGTTTATGTGGTGAATGTGATAATTGCACTAAAACTAATGTGTAGAGATAATCTGATACTTAAACTTAATTTGAAATATGCTCTCTATTAGGATTACTTCAAATCATCAAATCTTGTGTATTTCCAGCTTTCATGGCTTACTTACACGTCTTACAATATAGCTTGCTATTCACTTGCTTGCACTAAATTACGTCATCCTAGCAAAATGCTTGAAAGCGTTCGCTTGTTTTTTAAAGTTTTAACCTAGTTTTAAATTAAGGGTCCGTTTGGGGGCAGCTTATAAGTGCGGGTGGCGTTTTCAAAACGCGCCGTACCGTTTGGTTCGCACTTTTCGCCAGCTTATCCGAAACTGCGTTTGGATTTTTATACTAAACGCAGGCCGCGGGTCGACCCCTGCNATACTGTTATACATCATCGGAAGAGGAACATGTACAACACTTGACAACATTATTCGCAGTACTCTAGAATGAAAAATTATATGCCCATCCAAAGAAATATACTTTCATGACAAATCAATTATGCTTTTTGGGTTACATAGTATCCAGCGTAGGCAGTCAAATGGACCTGAAAAAAATCAAAGCCATTATAAGCTGGACCACACCGAGAACGTTCACCGAATTAAGATAGTTTTTGGGCTAGCATCATTCTACCTACCGCTTCCTCACCGAGTTTTTAAAAGGCAAAGAGTTCACTTTGCTAAACACTGTTCAAACTAGCTTCGACACACTAAAAGAGAAAGTAACTCAAGCACCAATTCTAGCCTTGCCAACTGTTCGAAGTAGAATATCATGCATCAGGTGTTGGAATAAGGGTCATATTGAGCCAGGGTGATCATCTCATCGCTTTTTTTAATGAGAAGCTCAACGAGTCTAGGAGGAAATATTCAACCTACGACAAAGAATTCTATGCAATTGTATGAGCCTTTGAGTACTGGAGCCACTATCTACTGACCGGTGAGTTCACCTTGTTTACAGATCATGAAGCCTTAACATTTTTGAACATCCAGAGTAAGTTTAAAGGCCGACATGGAATTTGTGTAGAATTTTTGACATTATTTAATTTTGTACTTAAACACAAAGGTGGAAGCCAGAACCGCATCGCAGATGCACTCAGCAGTCGTCACTTATTAATCACTTCAACGCAAAAAAGTGTGATAGAGTTCGAGATCGTCATAGACCTGTATACAACAGACAAAGACTTCAAAGATATCTTGAACCAATGTAAGGAAAAGCCGATCGATACTACCTTGTAGATGACTACTTGTTCTACCACAATAAACTATGCATTTCAAGATGCTCCTTAAGAGAAGCAATTATACAAGAGAACCATAATGGGGGCCTCCAAGGCGATTTCGGCATAAAGAAGACTCTCAGCCTCCTCAAAGAAAACTTCTTCTGGTCTAGACTAATAAGAGATGTAAAGTGACACGTCTGACAATGCAAAATCTGTCATTTGACAAAAATAAGAGGGCAGCCATTTCCTGTACCAGAAACACCCTGGGTGGATGTCAGCATGAACTTTGTACTAGGTTTTCTTAGGACACAGAGGAACAAAGATTCTATAATGGTTGTAGTGGACCAATTTTCAAAAATGACACATTCGTACCCTGTCACCGCACACTAGATGTCTCTCATATCGCTGACTTATACTTCACAAAGATTGTCAGGTTACACGGGATTCCCAAAACCATTACCTCTATCAAAGATGTCAAGTTTCTGAGCCACTTTTGCCCTACCTTATGGGGAAAGTTAGGCACCAAGCTCCAATTTAGTTTAGTAGCTCACCAGCAGACAGACGGTAGGACTGAAGTAGTGAACAGGAGCCTGGGCAACTTGCTAAAATGTTTCATTGGAAAGAATATCAAACAATGGGACCTTGTCCTAACTTAAGCTGAATTCGCATATAATAGATCCCCAAGTTTGACAATGGGACACAACCCATTTGAGATTGTCTACGACCGCAATCCGCTAATACCGCTCGACTTGGTTTCACTTTTATTGATGTCAGAACTCAGCCAAGATGCTACAAAGTGGGTTCACGAGATTCAACAAATATACGAAAAGGTTGGTAATGAGATAGCTAGACAAAACCGAAAACACCAAACATAGGCAAACAAATCAAGGAAAAAGGTGACATTTCAAGTAGACGATCTCGTCTGGATTCGGTTCCCTGTAGGAGCTTTCAGAAAACTAAAACTCAAAGTAAACGGACCTTTTAGAATTATGCAAAAAATCAACGACAACGCATATAAGATTAACATATTAGGGGACTACAACATTTTATCCACACTCAACGTTTTAAATCTTACTCTGTACTTCGAGGATCTAGAAGCTTCGACAATTGAGGTCGAAGCTCCCCCAACTCCTGGAGACTGACGCGGGGCTCATGGGGGACCGGCTGGGCGCAGGTCCAGGATCGGCCGATCCTCTTGGAGGGGGGGCTCCACCCACCCCCCCTCCCCCCTCCTCTTTTCTTTCCTTTTCCTCATTTCCTTTTTCTTTTTTGTCTTCCTCTTCTTATTTTCCTTCCTAAGTTGTTTCCTAGTTTGAATCTTTTTCTAAAAGCTTAAATCCTGATTTTTTTCTCCTTCCCTAATTTAAACATTTCCTAAAATCTGAGATCTTGATTTTATGTTTTTTTTCCTTTCTTAATTTAATTGTTTCCTAAATTAGGGTCAAGTCTTTTTATAAATAGGAGTTGAAGTGTCTAGTGTTGTGGGGTCTTGATTTTGAAATCTGAATTCATTTTTGCCTCAATTTTTTTCCTCTCGAGGGCTATATCTGACGATGAGGAAGGTGCTTTGTTTGGTATTTATCTTCACTGTTCCGATGTGGTATTTATCTTCACTGTTCCGATCACTACTCGCTGTCCCGTTGTCTGCAGACGCTCCAGCCAACCTTCAGCACATCCGACCACCTCGCTGCCAACATGCAACCACCTGATTTTCCTTGCTGCTCTCCCAATTCGCCGCCTAGTTGATCTGTTGCCTCTCTGTAGACAGAACAACCGCCTGTTGTTCTCCCAGACCAGTGCCTATCACCTTGCAGCTTTCCTGCAGGCCGTTCGCAGCCCATTTGTTGCCCTTCTAGCCCCCTCCACTGCAACCACATGCAAATTGCAGTTCATTGACTTCTGCTGCCTCATGCTCAGCAGGTCGTAGCCTCCTCCAGGCTTTCCCAACTCTCCCATCACTGTAGCCCTCTCAACTGCAGTCCTCAGCCCTCGCTGCCTCCCTCACAGCAAGCCACAAACACCTGCATACCGTTTGCAGCGTCTTCCCTTCCCACGGAGGCATTGTGCTGCCACCCTGCTCCTACAGGCCACATCTCCCCTTCCTCCTGCGAGCCGCCTGTTGCAGCCCCTTTCGGGTTCCAACCTTCGATGTCGCTTTAGACCTCTGCCGGCTGCGATTTGACGCCTCTTGCTGTACCAGTTCCATACCGGCCTTCACCGCAACCGCCGCCTTAGCACCATCTCTCCGGACTCCCTCCTCATCCAGTGTTTTGTGTCTATATTTATTGGGTTGTTGTAATGTTTGGATTTTCGTGATGTCTTTTCCTTTCCTTGGGTCATCGTTGTAACCAGCCCTTTTAATTTATTAATAAAATCCTGCCTTGCATTGTAGTTTGGGTTAATTTCAATATCAATATTATTGAGAAATTTATGTCCAAATATGTTATTAATTTGCCACTTTAATTCACTAATATTTTTAGTTGTAATGAAGTTAAGTTAGACTAATAGATTTTCTTTTTTTTTTTACTAATGATTGAACATTTAATTAATTTAATGAAATACTTATTAAAAAATTTCTATCTTAGCTTATAACATTTATTTTATGAATATATTTAGTAGCAGAAGAATTTTAGGCAATTTTAAGGTAACATTCTAATTTTTATCTTTAACATTTGATATTTAAATCCTATTTAAACCAATATATTTAAATTCTGAGACAAGTTGACAAATAGTTCAAAGAGTTTTTTTTTGAATTTAACCTCAACCTTACCTAATAGTTTTTTAGGATTTAACAACATTTGGATTTAATAAATATGGATTTATAAGATTTACTAAATACTATTTTAGAAGAATTCCACTTGCAATCAAATAATCCCAAAATTTTTTTCATTTAGAAAGTAACCACTTTATAGTTGAAATACAAGATATATTCTATTTGCTCGTTTGCTTGTGTTGCTGATAATTATTTTTGTTTCTTCCTTAAAGCTTACAGTGAAGCTGAACTCTCACCTATCGAGATATTGACCTCTTTTGCTAGTGGCCTCAAGGTTTTGTCTCAATGGTGTAACTTTCCAGGCGGTCACCCATCCAAGGTGTGTCCCAACGCGAGCACACTAAACTTTGAAATTTCTTTCGGAACTCTAATTGTTACAACAAAAGGCGCCTCGATGTTTAAGAGTTCAACTTTCACAATCTCCCTTAAGTGACTGACATCCTTGTTAGTTCTTTAAACCTAGAATCATCTACCAGTTAAATAGGATTCTAGAGGCAGCCCCACAGATTCAATAGGTGGCTCCCACTATGTTGCACTTTGTCCCACATAAGCTCCAAAGTTAAGTGTGCTCGTGTTGGAGCAGTCCTGGATGAGTAGCCTTCTGGGAAGTTACACCATTGGGACAAAATCGTAAGACATCCAGGCCAGAGCGGACAATATCTCGATGGGTAAGAGTATAAATGATTACGAAGTAGAAATATGCTTTAATAAGCTGGAAACACATCTCTCTCTCTCTCTCTCTCTCTCTCTCTCTCTCTCTCTCTCTGCTTTCTGNCTGGAGCACACCTGGATGAGTAGCCTTCTGGGAAGTTACACCAATGGGATAAAATCATAAGACATCCAGGCCAGAGCGGACAATATCTCGATGGGTGAGAGTATGAATGGTTACGAAGTAGAAATATGCTTTAATAAGCTGGAAACACATGTCTCTCTCTCTCTCTCTCTCTCTCTCTATCTCTTTCTCTCTCTCTCTCTCTCTCTCTCTCTCTCTCATTTCTGTTGACTAGTTTGTGTGTTTTTTGCAGAGGGTTGGATTCATTGGGCTTGGAAATATGGGTTTTCATATGGCAAATAATTTAATTACTGCTGGGTACAAACTGACTGTCAATGACATGTAATGTTCTCTAATCCTTTTGCAAAAGAATGATGTTTTCCTTAAAATCCTGTTTTGATACTTCTGCTATCATAATCATATCAATGAATTGTTTCTCTTATTATAATGCAAACAATTAAATAAATTTTCATCGTTTGCTATCTGTTATGCAAATGCATATTTTGGTGCAAAAAAATGCAGTTTTTGATCCTTCGCAAGGAATATTTTTCTGAATGATGACTTCTTATTTTCCTCACAATGGATTTAATAATGCATCCTTAAGCCAACAATCATGCTACTAAAATTGAAGAAGATATGCTCAATTATTTCTGGTTTTAATGGTTTAGTTTTTGATTATGTGATCGAAATGAGGTTATGCTTATGTTTCTAGTAACAGGTATATTTGATTCGCGATTGAGCACTTTTTTGTAACTTGACCGGTTCCTGCTTGATTTTTGTATATGTTAGGATTCAAAATGCACTTTTGATATTGCTGAACATTGATTTTAATTGGAATATACTGTTTTTGAGCTGGATAATATATTTTCCATTTACACGTCACCTCTAATCATGCTTTTCAGTAGTATCATTTCATTTCCAAATTCTTTTTAAAACAACAAAGTCACTGTGGTGGGATCTTTTGCAGTGATCAGACTGCTATGAAGAAGTTTTCAGATTGTGGAATATCCACTGTAGAAACGCCTTTTGAAGTGGCAGAGTCAAGTGATGTTATTATTACCATGCTTCCCTCGTCTTCACATGTGAGTAAACATCGTTTTCTTATACATCGTAAACCTTTTCTTATCTTGATTCTGATATCCTTCAGTTATCTTTTCTTTATTTAAATATTTGAAGTTAATCTTTTTTATTTTTTGTCCATTATTTTAATAGTTGGCTGTCATAGAAACACTAGATGTGTGAAGATGATATTTCATACTAAAAAAACATAAAATAAAATTTTTTTGATAATGTAAATGATGATCATTATAATAATTATTAATTGAATAATAGTTGAAGGGAATGATCTTGCAAATATTCTCTTCATGTAAACTTCTATTTTAGAAGAATGTAGATGTTTAAAAGTTAGATGATTTGGGTTTAGTAGAACAAGAACTAAGTTTAGAATATGCAATTTTTGTAGGTGTGATATCTATAGTTACTATTCAATATTATTATGAAATAAAGTTATGTATAGATATGTTAGGTTTAAATTTTTTATTTGTTAAGGCGGAGGGGATATAATTGAGAATAACACTTGTAGAGATAAGGCAAAGTTGTTAATTTGCAGAAGTGCCCAAAAGCTTCAAGATAAAAGAATTTCATCGAGAGTTAATGGCTGAGTTAAATTAAATTACTACTAGCCTAGCTATATTGTATTGATATAAATTATTTGATGGTAAAGTAGTCACGTTTAGCCATATATGCATACTGACTTTGTGAATGTTAATATTGATGTGTAACAAATCTAGGAAACATGAATAAATAGTTTTATTAGAGGGATTGCTGGAGAAGCGTCTATTGAAGATATGATAGTGAAAAATAGATAATTATTTAGGTATACATAACAAATGGTAGAAAATATGCCACTAGGAATAGTAGGTAGAATGGATGCCAATTTAATAAGGAAAAGAGGATATACTACTAAGAATTGTATGTGGTGTTAAAACTATTCTATACAACTCTTTTTACACAACTTTATTCATATATATGCGTAGTTGTATTCATATATGTATAAACACACACACTATAAAAGTTTTTCAAAATGTTTTGTGGAGATTAGTTTTAACACTTCATACAATACTTAAGAATAATGAATGAATAATAAAGGCTCATAAAGCTAATCCCCAATACTTGGTATAAGATTAATGATGAAGATGAGGAGTCTACTTCAATGCTATATCATTTATCATGCACTGTTCCAATTCTCTTATCTAACATTTACTTTAGAAGCTCCTTGTCCTTTTGTTGCTTTTTTATCCCATTAGTATTATGTTTCTTTCTGAAATCGGATTGTTCGACCCTTAAATTGTCATGGATACAGTTCCCTGCAGTTCTAATGGTAAGCTCCCAAATTTGGAATGAATAATGCCATTCTACTCCAAAAACAAACATATGTTGATATTTCTGATTCCTAATTTATCCTGTTTTAAAAATGGACGCATTCTTCTTCAGATAACCAAATCTACCTCAAATATGCCATACTAGAATGCTAATAATGTTTGTTTTGGTCTGAAACATAGTCAAATATTTTAAAATTCTTCTTATTCGGCTCTATTATGTCAGTCATAAGTAAACTAAACGGTTGAAATTCTTCTGCTGGTTTGCTCTTAGTAATATACCTGCCCCTTTCTTAGTTTTACACTGATTAGTTTGAACAATAAATTGATCAGTTCTTTAGCATTTATGTATTAAATTTAGCAAATGGAGATTTACTTAGGTTTATTCTTTTATCATTTAGAGCCCATTGCTTGTTTCATTTTATTAGGTTAGAACCTATTCATTATTACTAATGGAACTAGTATATTAGTTTTTTATAGACTGAGAGAACTATTATGAAAGCCCCATGAATCTATTGTGCAAGAGGTTGGTTTTTAAAAATGTAAATTGTAAGGTAGGACCTAGCAAAATTTTCCATTATCGTGAAAGTTTGATATTGAAAAGATAACTAGTAACATGGTTTTAATGTTAGTACCTTGAGGAATGAGTTACAGGATGAAGTAAGAACAACCAGAGTTTATCTAAACTGATGAATTTATTTCATTACAGGAAGAAGTTTACTTCATCGCAATTTCTCGACTTTGGTTTGAGTTTCTATTTTTAAACAGTTGTCTTCATGCCCTTTGACCACCTTGGTTGTGTCAAACTTTTTTCATTGATGAATAGCCATCCCTTACCTCGGATGAATGGTGTTGGATCTCCTCAGCTTGCTAAAATATGTAATTGGCTCTCTCTAAGACCAATTAATTTAAAATTCAATAGACTATGGACTTTCAATTATAGCTTATTAATGCCATTAAAAAGCCATTTTAAAAGATTATATGGTTTAATTGAAACTGCTGGGGTGTACTCAGCTATGTAAACACCAAATGAATATGACATTTCGAAACCATTTTACAGGTATTGGATGTTTATACCGGACAAAATGGATTGTTATATGGTGGAAGTCAATTAAAGCCTTGGTTGTTTATTGACTCATCTACAATTGATCCCCTCACTGCAAGAAACCTATCAATGAACATTTCTCAATGTCTTCTGAAAGAGAAAAAAGGTTCTCTGTTATGTTGCAAAATCTTCTGATTCACTATTAATACAATTCATTCATGATTCTATATACTGCATTCTTTTTTCCTTTTGCTAGGCAAAATATCGCTTTAACTGCTTAATTTGTTGATAAGTGAATATATCCTGTACATCACAAGAAATTGATAATTAGCTGCAAGGTTCTCATCTTCTTATTTATTTAAGATAATCAATTTTTCTGTGACTCCTAAAGCTTGTCCATGTGTCAACCTAACNACCAGTCGAGCCTTAAACTTTTTCAGAAGACTCTCTCTCTCTCTTTTCCTACTTTCTTAGATTAATCTTTCTTTCCCTGTCAAGATGCGTGAGATACTTCATGTGCAGGGCGGGCAATGTGGCAACCAGATTGGAGCCAAGTTCTGAGAGGTGATGTGCACTAAGCACGACATTGATACCACCGGAAGGTATTAAGGTGACACAGATCTGTAACTTGAGCAGATCAATGTATACTACGACTAGGCCAGTTGCAGGTGCTTTGTACCAAGGGTTGTTCTCATGGATTTTGAACTCGGCACCATGGATAACATAAGGTCCGACCCCTATGGTAAGATCTTTCGCCCTGACAACTTTGTGTTCAGTCAGTCCAGAGCAGGAAACAACTGGGCTAAGGGACACTATATGGAGGGAGCAAAACTCATAAATTCGGTTCTTGATGTCGTTCGCAAGGAGGCTGCGAACTATGACTGTCTACAGGGATTCCACATTTATCATTCATTAGGAGGAGGAACTGGGTCAGGCATGGGAACCCTCCTGATATTCAAGATCAGGGAGGGGTACCCTGATAGAATGATGATGGAGTTCTCCGTCTTCCCTTCTTAAAAGGTTTCAGATACAGTTGTGGGGCCTTACAATGCGACTATCTCAGTTCACGAACTCGTGGAAAATGCTGATGAATGCATGGTCCTTGATAATGAGGCTCTCTATGATATCTGTTTCAGAACCCTTTAACTTTTGACTCCTACCTTTTGGGACTTGAACCATCTAATATCCGCAACAATGACGGGAGTAACATGTTGCTTAATATTCATTCCAATCTTCGGAAACTACTTGTTAATCTCATCCCCTTCCCACGCCTGCAGTTTTTCATGGTTTGCTCCCCTGACCTCCCGTGGCTCTCAGCAATACTGTGCCCTCACAGTTTCGGAGCTCACCCGTAAATGTGGACCCAGAACTATGGGATGCAAAGAACATGATGTGCGCTACAGACCCAAGGCATGGGCGCTATCTGACAGCTTCGGCCATGTTCCGGGGCAAGATGAGCACCAAGGAAGTGGATGAACAAATGATGAATGTGCATAACAAGAACTCAACCTATTTTGTGGAGTGGATTCCCAACAATGTTAAGTTAACAATTTTAACATCCATCTGCTCCAAATGCAAATCCCAAATGGCTACTAATGCAAGCACTGCCCTGATTGAAGTATGTCTGACCACAGGAGAAAAGATTTCTATCATAATTTATCCCCTTCTGCTGTGAAAATCCCTTTGCTACCAGTTGAGTCTTAAACTTTTCCCCTTCCTTTTCTGATACTGCTAGTTTTCTTTTGTACACCCACTTGCGCCCAATAGTCTTCTTTCCTTCGGGAAACTGAACTAGCTCCCATGTGTGTTTTTGCTACAAAGACTCCATCTCCTCATCCATTGCACTCATCCATTTCTCTTTCTCTTGGCTAGTGATAGCTCCTTGAAAAATGGTTGGATCATCGCTGTTGATGAGAAGTGCACAAGAGACCAAGTCTTCATAACTCAATATACTAGGAGGTCTTATATTGACGAGTCTATGTCTGTCTCTGCTAGATTATAATTTTTCAGATCATCTGGAATGGAATCACCAGGTGTTGGATTTAAACATTCAACTCTCTCAATTTTTTTTGGATGTTGTTCTAAATCCATCTGCACTGCATCTGAACTGGAACAGTTCCCTGACACCATGTCTTGATTTTGCTGCAACATCGACTGTTCATCAAAAACTACATCTCTGTTGATCACCATCTTCTTTACAATCGGGTCCCAAAACTTATATCCTTTGACACCTTTCTTGTAGCCTAGAGAGATGCACTTCTTAAATTTTGCATCAAGTTTTGATCTTTCATCTCCTGGTACATGCACATAAGCTGGACAACAAAAAATCTGTAAATGATCGAAATTAACTGGATTACATGTCCATGCCTCTTCTGCGACCTTGCCACCCAACGATGCCTGAGGTGATATATTGATGAGATAACATGTCATATTTACAGACTCCGCCCAAAAACTCTTAGGAAACCCTGCATTCAATATCAAGCATCTTACTCTTTTAGTTAAGGACCTATTCATCCTTTTGGCCACATCATTCTGCTGTGGTGTCTTGCGCACTAAAAAATGTCTTTGAATCTCATGCTCCTCACAGAACTTCTGAAACTGCGAATCTGTGTACTTTATGACATTATCGGACCTCAAATACTTAATCTTTCTGCCAGTTTGGTTCTCCACCTCAACTTTCCACAACTTGAATTTAGAAAAGACTTTAGATTTATGCTTCAAAAAATACATCCGAACTTCCCTGGAGAAATCATCAATAAATGTAAAAAAATACTGAGATCCTCCCAATGACGATTCCCTGTTAGGGTCTCATACATCAGAATGCACAAAAACAAGAATCAACACAAATCCAGAAGAACACACAGAAATTTAACGAGGTTCGACAAAGATGCTTACGTCCTCGAAAGTAGAGCAGCGATTCCTTTCAATATTCAAAAAAAGGTTACAAAATTCAGGGATATCTCATGGGGTTACAAACATGCCTATTTATAAGCCCAGGAGTAAACCCTAAGTATAATATTTAATTACAACATTACCCCTGTACTGTACCGCGGGGCGTTCTCCCCGCACCCCCAACCCACATAACGCAACTTCCCAATTTGAACAGATTCTTCTGCTCTGCTCCGCTTTGTTCTAGTGTTTGTCCCTATATAGTATATGATTCATACCATAACAAATCTCTACCTTGGCGAATATCTAGCCCCCTTAGGAGAAAAAGATACCTAGAAGTTACACCTGCAACAATGTGGGTTGGACCACCATGCTTCTCTAGCAATTGCACATATTCAACAAGTCCAAGAAATGCAAGAACTTGTTGATAGTAACTGGCTTGGTTAACATATCAGCTGCATTTTCATCAGTATGAACCTTCTGCGACAGTATCTCACCAGAAGTAATAATTCTCAGATCTTGTGATACCTGACATCAATGTGCTTGGTTCTCGCATGATACACCTGGTTCTTAGCCAAATAAATAACACTATGACTGTCACAATGCAACTGAACTCAACCTTGCTCAATGCCTAGTTCCTTTACTAGCCCATTAAGCCATAAGGCTTCTTTAGCAGCTTCAGCTACTGCCATGTACTCAGCTTCAGTTGTAGATAATGCAATAATAGACTGAATTGTTGATTTCCAACATATAGGCCATCCACCAAGAGTAAACACATACTCAGTTGTAGACCTTCTGTCATCCAAATCACTTGCATAGTCTGAATCAACGTACCCCGCAACTGAAGAATCATCTTGTTGACTGTCAAAAATAATTTCATATCCTACAATACCCTTCAGATACCTGAAAATCCACTTGACTGCTTTCCAATGTCGCCTTACGGGTTTAGCCATGTATTTGCAGACTCGAGTAACAACATGAGTTAAATCAGGACGAGTACATATCATTGCATACATCAAGCAGCCAACTGCACTGACATATGAAACATTTGTCATATCTTCGATTCATGTATCTGTCTTAGGACACTGTTCTGAAGAAAGCTTAAAATGATTTGCTAAAGGATTATAGGCTTTGCTTTGCTCATCTCAAACATGTCCATCACTTTCTCAACATAGCCTCGTTGAGATAAACATAATCGTAGTCTCTGTCTCGATGAATCTTCATTCCAAGAATCTTCTTCATAGGACTCGAGTCTTTCATGTCAAATTTCTAGCTCAATAAAGCTTTCAAACCACGAACATCATTCATATTCTTTGCAAAAATCAGTATATCATCAACATACATCAATAGAAAAATAATAGAACGATCATCAAGGCACTTCACATAAACACAACAATTATACTCACATCGCTTGTAGTCAATCCGAATCAAGTAGGAGTCGAACCGCTTGTACTATTGTCTTGGAGACTGTTTCAACTCATACATTGATTTCGTTAACCTGCAAACCAGATGCTCCTGTCCAGGTTGAGTGAACACATCTGACTGATCCATCTAAATCTGCTCCTTCCAATCTCTCGCACGCCAGGAGTAGGCATCGATAATATTTTGTTTCAAAGCCAAATGCGCTAGGAAATGCAAGCTTATAGGGCATGATAGAAGAGCTTCAATTCATCCCACCATATATTTTTTGAGGATATATGGAGGGCCCATATAAGGGGCATGGCCCCACCAGTGAGATGACCCAATTTATTGGAATGGCTATTTTAAAGGTAATTATCACTAGAATTCAAATTACTAAAATAATAATAATAATAATTTCTCTTTATTATACACTTATAATTTATATTAACTTGAGCTAAATATGTTCCGAAATTTTATATAATTTATAAAAAATTTAAGATATTTTGACCAATATTTAATCTCGTTGACATAATTTTAAAAGGGCAGTTACAATAATAGCCCTCGAATTTTTTTATTTTTGCATGTTTATCGCCCAAGAAAAAACTCTAAATATGCTGAAACTGTAATGAATTAGAAAAAAAATGTAAATTACAATTTTACTTTTATTTTAGAAGATTTACATACCGACCACTCAATTCCAATGTATTTATATAACATCTAGTCTTTCAATTTTACAAATATATCACCTTTCTGTGAGTAAAAATGTGTATTTCACTTTTTTTAAGTCAAAATGCGTGATACAAAAGATATGGATGGTATGTATGTAAGACCAAAGTTTAGGTGTCATTATGTAAATACATATGCATGAGGTGGTATGTGTGTAAATACCCCTTTTAAGTTTTATATTTAAATGAAAACCTAATCATCAAATAGGACAATATTAATTTTTTAAGAAAATTGAATGATTTAGAATAAGTTGATTTTTACATTATAATTTTATTAGAGCATCTTACACACTTTATATAGTTGTTAACAATTCAATTTCTAGCTGACTCAAATGAATTTCGCCCTATTTGTCCCATATTATTGTTTGTTATTGTGCACTCTCACCTCCCAAAAGAGCTCTTAAGGGTGGTGGACAGTTCAGGACTTAAATACTGTTTTTCGGCCCTACACATATCCGATGTGGGACTTTTGTCTGTGACATTCTCCTCCATCCAATCACTTGATGCCCTCATCACGGATCGGCTCCACCGAGGGTCCCACTGGACCATGAAGAACCCACACACCTGGCAGCAAGTAATTTGCTCTGATACCACTTTTCACCACCCAAAAGAGCTCTTAGGGGTGGTGGGCAGCCCATGACTTAAATATTGTTTTTCTGTCGTACACCTAGCCGATGTGGGACTTTTTATCGGTGCAACTCGCTTCCTCCTATCCATTTTTCTTTTTATTTACGCTATATTCCTCCATTCCTTTGAGGTGTGATTCATAGATAAATTCGGATTCAAAAATAAATATGCATGCATGTATGAAAAAAATTAAAGTTTAGTTGTTAGGTATGTAAATACAATAAAATTAATTAAATATTTTTTTATATCTCATTTATTTTTAAAAAAAAGTATATATAAAACACAAAATTACTCTACCTTATACGTCGTAAAAAGTTTGGCATGAGAGACAGCAGGGACGGTATACACGACCATTTATTATTTCTTGCCGGCCAATTAATGAGTAATAATTTATTGTCGTACTTTTCTCTCTATTTTTCTACTTTGAGAGAGAGAAAAAAAAATAAAAAAATTATATTCATATTACCGATATACAAAGGTAGAACATTTATTTGTTCAGAAACAGCTGTTACATAACTGTTTTCAAACTACATAAAACATACGGCTAACCAGCTTACGTACAACAGGTTTTTGGGGCAGCTGCCGCGCAACAGTTTATTGATAAGTTGTAGTTGCCTCAAACAGATCCTTAGTCATATGTTTGGAGATGCATACTGTAAAATTTAATAATTTCTCATAAATTTACGTATCTAACGTCTAAAATTTGTTTTTGACATTTATTGCAACCAATCAATATTTCATATTATACAAAAGATATCACTATGTTAATTTTTAAAGGTTAAAATTACACATGCATAGGTAAAATGTTATGAATATAAAAATTTAAAATTTAGGTGTTAGCCATGCAAAAACATACGAATTCGGTGGCATATATATGTAATTCTTCCTACAAAATCATTTTACAAAGCAGCATGCATACTCTTATTGTTTCAGAATGAATGTTTCGGTTTCTCAGCAGAAAAAAAGCTAAAATATCGAGAACATGAATCACAGGCCGCTGCCCGCTGCAGGTCGGCCGCGTGCCACCTGCTCACCCCCACAAGCCGCCGGGCGCTTGTCCCTGCCCCCTGCCCCCTGCCTATCGAACGGGCGGCGGAGGGTCCACCCTCGCTCTTCACCCTCTGCCGCCCGTCCACAATATCGTATGCATCATTAATGACGGAGCTTAATACTGAATCACACGTGAACCTAATCATTTAAAAAAAAAAATTAAAATTACTCATCCAAACCTGTTTTATATTTTTTTTTTGTACTTAAAGATATATAAATCATAACAGCATCAAACACGTTTACTGAATGTAGAAATCATAAGATAAAATAGATGATCCCAAATTGTCCCTAAAATTTTTTTTGAGTGTTTTTAAAAATAATTAAATATATTATAACATACCAAATATATTTTATTTCAGGTAAAGACATAAATAAAATAGCGAAAAAAACTTAAATAAAAAAGATAAAAAAACCAAAAGTGATCCCAAACAACCCCTTAAATACACATAATTCAAATGTTCATATAAGATAAATAAATCAAATTTCATTAGAAAATGGTCCCCAAAAAAAAATCACCACCCAATCCCAAATAAAAAACGTGCATTAAGCAATTTGATGATCATGACATGTCTCAATAGACTGAACCATGCTAATGGGTTAGGAAGAGAGAGCTTGATAGAGGGAAGAATTAAGAATCTCAATATATAGTAAAATTATCAATAGAAATATCCACATTTTGTCATTTAGTAGTATCCACATTTTGTCATTTAGTAGGTGATAATATGTTGAGAGATTTTGAGCTCAATGAATTTGATTCCTAAGTCTTGGTAGAGCAATATATCACTCAAGATTGGTTTAGGGAGATGGTGGATCAATATTATTGTCCATATGGCTAATATTAGAGCTAACAAACATTGTAGATAGAGGATGAGAGTAAGGGTCTGTTTTGAACATCTGCAACTTATTAAAAAACAGTTTTGAAGCTGCTGAAAAATAATCTAATGTTCAAAAAGTTACAGTGACCATTATTACTATTTTTTTTTTTTTGGAAATATCATACCTCAGTTAGAAAGTCGTCATTGCATCTTGTCAAGACCGGTGAGAAAAAACAGATTTCATCTCGAGCTTTTTGAAAAAGCTGTCACAATGCAGTTCACCCAAACAAACAAAATTACAGCGCCGCAGCGCTGCACCGCCGCCCCAAATGGTCCCTAAACCTATAAAATTATGCTAACAAAAAAAAAACAAGTTTTTCATTAGGATTCTCTTTGTCAGGCAAGCGATCCTTGCTATGACTCAAAGTCAAATTTTAGCTTGGAATTATTTTTAGTAAGATGACAATGTTGTTAATTATTTCTCAAAGACCAAACCTCATTGTGAAGAATGGATGAGACATTGTATCGGAAGAAGCTAAAGTTCCATTGGCTGACATATGAATATTAAATGTATTTTAAAATGCTCTAATGATATAATAATAATGTAATTATAATATCTTAATCAAATCACCATTATGATATTCTAGTTCATAAAGATGATATTTGTTGTCTTAATATATTTCGTCCTACCCCCATTACTCATTTTTAATGTTATATTTTAGCTTATCAAAATCCTTTGCATAATGATAAAGAAAAAAAAAATATTTATAATTAGTGATATGTCACATGTATTTTGGATTATTGAGTGAAAGATAAATGAGTTTGAAAAGCTTTCTTATATATTTTTATCACTATATATTTGATAACATTCATATATAATTTTTCAAAACCCAAATAACATGTGATAGCAATCTAATTGAAGAAATTTTAAGAAATAGCTTATTTTAATTGTCCTCTCTATTTTTTTTAATCTTAAGTTAATAGAAAGTAATAAGGCTGAAGCAGGGGTGTAAACGAGCCGAACAGGAGCGAGCCCTCGTGTTTAGTTCGTTTATGTTTCGAGATCAAAAAGTGTGTTCATGTTCGGTTCGTTTGCTTAGCCAACCGAACACGAGCTGTTCACGAACAACGAGTTGTTTTGACAACCCTAATCACGTAGCCATAAGATGTTGAGGGTTGGGGCAAGATTTAAAAATTATTTTTTATATTAAAACATCAGTTAAGGTGTGCAATTCTATTCTACGCGGGGGATCGAACCCCAGACCTGAGGGACTTACACCAAAGGCCGCAATCAATAAGCCAGACGAATACACATATATATAGATAGATATATATATATATATATATAACTGATGATTAGTATTTCGAGCCAAAACGAGTCGAATACGAGCCAACAAATCTTTGTTCGTATTCGGCTTGTTAACTTATCAAACGAGCCAAACACGAGCTTCTTAACAAGCTAAANCACACACACACACACACACACACACACACATATGGATAGATAGATAGATAGATATATAACTGATGATTAGTATTTTGAGCCAAAATGAGTCGAATACGAACCAACAAATCTTTGTTCGTATTTGGCTTGTTAAGTTAGCGAACGAGCCGAACACGAGCTTCTTAACGAGCTAAACATCAGCTATTCACGAACAATGAGTCGTTCTGATATCCCTGGGCTGAAGTAAAAAAATAGAGAGAAAAAAAATGATATATATGTCTTAAAAGCAAATTATTTTTCAAAAAGAAAAAAAAATTATGTAAATATAAAATTCTTATCTCTAATGTTTTAATATTATATAAACTTTAATCTCCATTAATTTAAACTAATGCAATATGTCAATACTAGAGATTTATGGGTGCCAATAAATAAATAAATGTCAACAACCAGCATTAATGTCATATATCCTTATGATAAAAAATGAGCATTAAATACCAAGTGATGACAACCAATTCTAATTAAAACTTATTATCAAAACTTAGGATTAACCAAAAAAAATTAGACAAATACTACACAATTCTTATATATTCACATATATATCTGACACCTAAACTTTTATACGTACATTTATAATATTTTTATTCGATAAATCTATGCAAGTAAACACGCATTTTACCTTCTTACATTAGTTACACATGTTAAATCCTGATTTATCCTTTAATCACACTCAAGGAATATAATATAGATAAAAAGAGAAAGAGAGAGAAATAGAAAAAGTGAAATTGAAAAGATAAAATAATTATCCTACTTATAGCGGAGAGTGTACAATGATGAGTCTGTCATCCGACTACTTTCTGACTTAGGTTGACTAATCTTAGTCAGTTTTGGGTTAATAGGATCAACTCGTATATTTAAGCTCTATAATTTTTTGAATATTTAGGCTCTCTGACTTTAAAATTACCCATGAATTTGGGTTTTATTGGGCTTTTATAAGATTGGCTTGAGTTTCATTAATTAATTTAACCTATTTTGGGTTTTTGAAGATGTAGCTTTGGGGTCTAATTATCCAAATTAATATTTTATTTTTTAAGAAAATATTAAATAATAATAGTTATGCACGTGGGATTGCCAATAGTGAATGCTTAGTTACCACTGACCTAATTCGTTAGATTTGAATTTTCTAAATTATTGATGCTATTTAAAATCCCACTCCCTAATAATTTAATTAAAAAAAATTATATTAATTCTTGTGGTTAATTGGTTAATCAGTCCGTATAATCCGTCCATCATTATTTATTTGGAACATTTACATACATACCACTCAATTTTTATGTATTTACATATTTTGTCTAACAACTAAATCTTGACTTTACCATCTAAAATTTTCATTTCACATAAAAATACAACTGTTTTAATTTTTTAGAAGTGAAATATGTCTTTTCAAAATATAAGTATATAGGGCTGTCAAAACGGCTCGTTGTTAATCGTTCGCTAAGTTAACGAGCCGAACACGAACAAATATTTGTTCGCTTGTGTTCGGCTCGTTTACACCCCTAAAAATATAAGTGTAATAAATGTAAATACACAAGAATTAAGTGACATTTTTTTCTTAAATTTTTAATTGAGTTTTGAATGTACACATATGTTTTAATTGAAGTCAATTTTTTTTAATTATTTTATTATCTTATTTCCTTAAATTTAAAAAAAATAAACTTGAATTAATTACTTGAAAATAATAAGAAAAATTGATAAAAGTTAAAACCAATGGTCTTAGAAAAAATATTACTTCAGGAGTACTGATACATCAGTACTCTAATGGTGGGGCACCACGTGACGCCACGGTGAAATCATTGCATACGTAACAACTTACTATTAGAGTACTAATACATCAATACTCCTGAAGTAATATATTTACCAATGACCTCTCGGAAGCAGTCCTTTTCCAACTCCACTTTCTCCCCTCGGACAGCGCCACACCTCTGTTCCAATCCCTAACATCACCGCCACTACCGCCGTGTAGCCGGCAGTGCGACAACTGTTAAATACAATTTGGAGCATTTAATACATAGCACACAATTGCTAAATATTTACAAATCTAATCTCATAACTTCCATTTTTACAAAAATAGCATCCAAATCCTTATTATCACTTAAAAATATTGCTATTATTTTCTTGCTAGACATAAAATAAAAATTTTCATGCATGACTTTTATAATCTCTGACATCAGGGTATTATAAATATAGGTATAAATATTTGGCTAGTATATGTAAATACGTAAAAATTATGTGGTATTTATATAAATTTTCTATAAAAATTATATCAAATATGTGATCTAATTTATATTAGAATAATAAAATAAATACTCAAATTTAAAAGATAATGTATAATTTTTCATGAAAGGCTAATTCATAATATTTTCAGTATTTACTATTCTAATACAAATTAATTGCATCAATCAGAACTAGTGGTGGGAGAAACAACTCAAGAGTGGAGAAGCATTAACCATATTGTCAGCTTCTAACTATGATATGTACGACCAACTAAAGCTACTGCAACTACGAGCCACGACACATTTGATGTGACCAACTGTTATTACAACTTTCAACAATGACCTGTGTGGCCAATTGATGCTGCTGCATCTACCAACTATGACCTATATGATTAATTGTTGCAGCAGCTTTCAACTATAAGATCTGCGGTCAACTGACGCTTAAGCCAGTTACCAACTACAACCTATGTTAACGACTGACAAATACTATCAAAATGGTAAACTGCTACACGACTTCCAACTACGATCTCTATGATCATCTGACACTACTGCAGCCATCCATGATGACTTATCTTATAAATACTTATATTTAAAATATAAATAAAAATTTTCATAACGAAATTAATTAATAATATTTTTAGTTTTTACTATTTTAATACAAATTAATTACATTTTCTCCCCCAAGTATTGGCGGTACAAACAAATCGGGGAAGGAGTAGCATTAATCATACCGTCAGATGTAGACGTACGAAGGGGACAACTTGTCGCTACACAAAAGGCCACACGGAGCCCATTATGTCCTTTGATAATGACGTGCTTAATTTTGTATTAATAATCAAATTAACCGGTAAAAAAATATTAATATTAATTTAACTCGCCGGCCGATTCCGCCTAACATCAACGGCCATGATTTGTTTATAGAAATTAATTACCATTTCGTACTTCATCAAGCATAAGATCTGGCTTTGTTATTTAATAATTAGGCCCATGCTTATTTATTTAATTACATAGATAATACAAGTGGATTATGGACAAATAGAAACAGTCCGGCCGACGTAATCGTCTTTTAAATTTTTTAATTTATTACTATTATTATTATTATTTTAATTTTATAATATTTAGGGCTGTATACGCGTTACGCGTAGTTGGTTGAGTACGGTCATGATGATTTTTCGTATGAATATTTTTTTAAGGGCATTTACATACATGCCATCCAACTCTTATGTATTTACGTTACAGAACTATGTTTTTTTGACATTTATATCATCTAATTTTTTGTTATAGGATAAAAAACATCATCATTTTAACTTTTCATTCATGGATAAGAAAAAGTATCGACTCCGTAGAGTTAGATGCAGAGTCTAATGAAATCACGTCAAACGTGAAGACCTGATAATACATGAGAATATTTACCTGTGTTATTCAGGTGTTATTGTATGTTATTCATGTGTTATTGTGTTATGAGAATATTCCCGGTGTTATAAGAAGACAATAACACATCAATAACACTTGAATAACACACAATAACACCTGAATAATACGGGAGGAATATTCTTCTGTGTGACCGGACCGATTTTTTTTCTCTCCCTTCACGTGTGCGGCGTGATTTCATTGGACTCCACACGTAACTCTACGTGTGGAGTCCTGATGTAATATTTTTTTCCATTGATAGGGTGGTATGTATGTAAAATTTAAAGTGTAGGTGCTAGATTTGTAAATAGATTAAAGTTAGTGGTGTGTAAATTTTCTTTTATTTAATTTAATGAAGTAATAGCAAGAGCTTCGTCATAACTCTAATTTTTAAGGTAATTTGATATTTATGATTGAGACATAGTCAAACCTAGCTAAATTTATATGATCAATGCTAATTATTTGTATAATTAAATTTGATAAATTTATTTGTGTTCTTCAATCAGTTCAATGAGGGATGTTCGCAATGAGGTATCCATCAAGAATCAAGGTGATCCGCACCAATAAACGAAGCTAATGGAGCGGAACGGAGACATCGACCTACCTCTCGCCACAACTCAACTCAAGGAAACAGCTCAGCATCGCCAGCCATCTCATGCACGCCCTTGAGATTCCTCGCTAGGTTTTGAGAGGTGGCCACAACATAATCACATGTAACATCCAGATGGATCGCTTCATTGAGGACTGATCTGCCCATCAAATTACAGTGATTTATCCTCAGCCCGATATTCATGGACAAAGTCAAATTGATAAACTCATGTCTTGTCAACCTGAAGACTATCAAAGCCTGATCAGTCACCCACGCTTTAGCACAGTAGATTAAGTAGGTTTTGTCGAACTAGAACCAACTGCTTTTAATCGACCGAGTCGTAGGGTAACCAAGCTAAAGGCCTATACATGTAAAAATACCAAAAATATCTTGTATTGCTCACATTAAAACAGGGTCATATATGTAATTTAATGTATTGAGCCCCCTCATCTGTAAATATGAGGATCATTTCATAAGAAAATACCAATCAAGAATTTATATTGTTATTCCTCACTAGGTGCTGATAACTGGCCACAACAAAATCACACGTAACATTCCGATGGATAGCCTCATCAACGAATGAACTACTATCAAATTATGATGATTTACCCTCTGTTCGATATTCACAGACAAAGTCAAACTCATAAAGTCATTTCTTGCTGACCTGAAAACTATCAAAGGCAAATCGGTCGCCCCCAATTCAACACAGTCAATTAAACTAGTTTCACCGAACCAGAACCAACTGATTTCAGCAGACCGAGTCGCAGTATAGCTAAGCTGAAGGCCTATACATGTAAAAATCCCTAAAATATCCTATAATGCTCACATTAAAACAAAGTCAGACGTGTAAATTCATATATTGCACCCCTCTCATCTGTAAATATGAGGATCATTTCCTAAGAAAAGACCAATCAAGAATTTGTATTACTATTCATTATTGTATACTCGCCCACCCCTTTGTGCTCCCTCTCTCTCTCTCTACATTGATTATTGCATTTTCCTTCTTTTATGCATCACTTGCCTCATCTCTTAAGCCATCAACATTGACGTTAACAGTGACAATTGCTTCCTCATTCCAATCCTCTTTGGGCCATCAATTACATTATATTTGTCTTTTGGAGCAATTTACTGTAACTTCCCCATTTCTTTGTGTAAGAAAAAAGAATTCAAGAGATTAGGTGAGTTTTTGACATAAGCAATCACAAAATAATAATAATAATAATAATAATAATAATAATAATAATAATAATAATAATAATAATAGTTTTCATGCATTTTCTTGGTAAGCAATCAAATAGCCTAAACTCATTAGAGCATTGCATATACTCCATTTTACATTTTGAAAATTACATGCAACCTAAATACACAACAAAATGAAGCTTAGTTCAACCAAATTCATATTTCTAAAATTTAAATGTTGATAAAAAAATAATTAAACTAAATATATTCATCTATATAATTTTATAATCATCATCATTGTTAGTCTTATTACAAATATTTTTGGCCAACTTATATGAGATGCTTAAGATTAAGTTTATATTTTTAGGCTTGTAACACTTAAATATTTGAATTTAATTATATAACATCGTAACATGAAAGTCAAGTTAAAAAAGGCTATTGATATTATTATAATAAAAGTGAAATACATAATTTTTGCGTATGTATTCTTGTTATTTAGATATGAGCGTGTTATTTCTTTTGTTCTCTTTTTCTTTTTTATTTTTGGATGGGACATCGAGTTATCTATCATCGTATAATTCCCTTCTCTGAGTAAATCTCTCTTCCAGATTATATGGATGATTTGGGAAGAGAGAAATCAGAGAAGACGAGATATATGACAATGAATACAAACATAAAAAACAAGTGGAAAAACACTTCGTGTGATAGCCCAAAAACGTACGTCTAAAGGGAGTACGCATCAAAAATGTTTTTGAAAAAATTCGAGATGAAGACCCTATTAAAGCAACTCACAACCAGAGATCCAAGTGTGTGTTTTTGTTTTGGGGTCAATAACAACTCCCGAAGAGGCGTATCCCTTTGGTTAAATATATCTTGAGGGATGCCTAAGAGTTTTCTCGATAAAATGAAATCTCACTTACACTTGTATAATGATTGGTAAATGGTGCCACAAAGGACGATTATTTCGCATAAGCATCTTGAAGCCTTCAAAACTTGGGCCGATCCATATGGGAAGAGAGCGAGTCTCTCATAATCCCATACAAATGACAGCTTATCGGCGACCAGGACATATGAAATAGCTGGGTCGATTCGCAAGGTCAACACTATGCTTCAAAGGCCTAATCGGGCTATAAAGACAGAAGGTGAATCACTGTATCCCAAATAGACTGCGACCTATCCACAATCGAGGCCTACACGACATCATCGATGAAATGACAAAGGGAGAGACATAGCTAATAGTGGGTACACAAAGGAGAGGGAAGAGTGATCATAATTGGGTAGAGACAACCGGGTCAAAATACCACAAATCCGTCATCCCAAGCTACTAGGACCCCAATTATATCTGATCATTAAGATAGTCAACGCAACACAACCGGAGACCCCTTATCAGCAATCTGTGAATTGCGTCGTCTAGGGGGACCTCGACAATCCTAAGATCAAGAGAATGAAACTCTAATTCTATGATCCTACAGAGATAGAAAGAGCAGAGGTGGGATATTTAAGTGAATGTAATCACAAATTTACTCATATTACAGATACAAGACTTTGAACCTACGACTTTTCGGTTGAAAGC
>JXCR01127051.1:0-11868 GCA_002079205.1 Phalaenopsis hybrid cultivar
TTAAATATTTAAAAATAGGTTAAAAATTAAGTTTTTATTTTAAATATCATTTTATTTTTAGAGAATACCCCTGATCACAGAGAACTTAAAAAAAAAATTTAATAATTTTTCAAGTTATATTTTGATTTTTTAAAAATGATTTTAGTGCCGAAAATGTTATTTATCTTTAAAAATCAACATAAGTTACCAAATGAACTTAAAATATTTTGGAATTTTTATCGTGAGTTTTCTGGATCCTAAACCATAATGGAGATAAAAAATCAAGTCATTTTGTTATTTATATTTTTCAAAATTAATTATTTTAGTGATTTAGGTTTGTAAAAATTAGTTGTATTTTGAATGACTTGGCTCATGAGAAATTTTCTTAAGGGTGGTCATAGAAAACCTTCCAAAATTTTCTTGGATTTTTCTAAGAAATATGCTAATTTCCATGATTATTTTAAGAAAATAATGCACATAAACTTTAAAAATGTGATGCTCTATCTAAGGACCTTCTCTGACTTTGGAAAAATCAGGGAATGTTTCCTAAGACAGAGGCAACAACATGCTAAAATTTCAAGCCATGGTGATATTACTACATGCATGGAGAAT
Source organism: Phalaenopsis hybrid cultivar (assembly GCA_002079205.1). Classification (NCBI taxonomy): domain Eukaryota; kingdom Viridiplantae; phylum Streptophyta; class Magnoliopsida; order Asparagales; family Orchidaceae; genus Phalaenopsis; species Phalaenopsis hybrid cultivar. The sequence continues at coordinate 592 of JXCR01127051.1, forward strand.
CAAAACATCAAAATGAGTATTTAATTAATTAAAAATAAAATATGCATCACATGGACTTAAAATTATTTTCACATTGTTCTTCTCTATTCACTGAGTAAGAGAGTATTTTTATTTTATTTTTGTGATTTTTCTACACCACGATATGAATTTTTTAAGTTAGGGGTCATTTTCTGAATTAATTAAACCCCTATTTATCTATTTAAATGTGCGATGCCACCTCAACCTACGATGGCTCCGAAGCTCCACGCGACATGCTCTCATTTGACGTCGTTGTCCACCTCAGAGCTGACTCGGCCAGCAGTTTATGTTCTGAAGCGTTGTCCGGCTTGATCTCGATCGTCCATCCGATAAATGCGTAATCAGACGGCTCCCCATCATCGTCCCCGATAGCCTAGCCCAAGAACCGTCCATCTTCTAGCTTTAATATCTCTCTCATTTCTTAACCAAATTAAGTGAATTTTTTTTTTAAATGCTAGCCTAGACTAGAAGAACATATCCATACAGTTATGATGCCATGAAATCAATTCAAAATAAATGAAGAGTTCAAATAGGCTCGGGAATCAGAGAAGTTTTATACCTTGGCTCTGAGAAGTGAAGCTTCAATCAGAGGGTATTGGCATGTTTGTTGAGATCCAAGGAGGCTAGAGATTGAGCCTCTGGTCTTGGTGTAAAGCCTAGGTATGATTTTGATCAAGTTTGATTTTGGCTGTTGGTCTAGAGCTATTGTAGAGGATATTTCAGAGGGTAATTAGATGGGGCTTTGCCTTCTCCTGATGTTGTGAAGGTGTGGGCACAAGCAATTGAAGTTTGGTGGAGTTTTTAGGGATGTCTTATTTCTGTCCTAATTTTTAAGCTCAAAATTAGGGTTACATAGGGGGAATCATGGCAATAGAGTGATTGCAATGGGCTGTGGAGGTCTCAAAGAAGCTCTGTGAGTGATTTTGGAAGCTTTCTCTGAGAAAATTTTAGCACACCTTCAATGGCCGTGGAGGTGAGTTTTTATAAAAATGGTCATGGGGTGGCTCTCAGAGAAAATGTTTGGGTGCATTGTGGTGCTTAGGTGGAGGGCAGAGGAGCTCTACAATTTGGTTTGGCTGAGCTTGCCTCTAGGTTTGATTTGGGTGAAATTCAAGAGGGGGTGGCCCTTGGTTTTGGCTTCTTTGGCGACTAGGCCGATTGGCCATGGCAGGGGGAGGTGGCTAGGAGTTTAGGGCATCCAGGGGAATCTGTCAAAGCAATTTAGTGCAATGGGGTTTAGTTTTGGTAAGAGTATCTTAAGCATGTGCATTTTTGGAAATAAAATCCCTAAATTTGGGGGAAGTTTTGTACATGGCTTAGTTTAGGTGGTTAAATGGGTTTTGGCTCAATCTTAGGATCTAACCCATGGTTGAGGTGGAGTTAATTTGATGACTTTGGGGTAGTTAGGCCATCTTTAATGCATAGGTTCAATGTGGGTTCAAGTGATCAAAGCTTGCGTTTGGGATAGGTTAGCCATGTCAATTGACCTAATTGATTGATGAACATTGTGTAGATGATTGTTATGAAGATCTTTGGTGAAGGGTTGAAGTGATTTTGAGTTCAATTGGTAGGTCAATTTGAGGGATTTTTGGAATTTGGTCAAATTTGGGTATGTTGGGCTAGACATGGTTCTAAGTTGGGTTATCCTTGGACTAAGTCCAAATTGAATGGTTCAAATGATCAAAGGAGGTGTTTTGAATACTTTTCATGAAGGTATGGAGTGCAAAATTTTGGGGTTAAGGCCCTCAATTTAGTGAGATTTTGAGACATGGACGGTTTTGGGAAAATTTGGGGCTTTTCAACTTATGTTGATATCAAATGAATTTGAGGTCTCACCAAGGCCAATTGAAGGTTAAGTTTGATGTATGGGGATGNGGAATTTGGTCAAATTAGGGTATGTTGGGCTAGACATGGGTCTAGGTTGGGTTAGCCTTGGACTAAGTCCAAATTGAATGGTTCAAATGATCAAGGGAGGTGTTTTGAATACTTTTCATGAAGGGATGGAGTGCAAAATTTTGGGGTTAAGGCCCTCAATTTAGTGAGATTTTGAGACATGGACAGTTTGGGGCAAATTAGGGGCTTTTCTTCTTATGTTGATATCAAATGAATTTGAGGTCTCACCAAGGCCAATTGAAGGTTAAGTTTGATGTATGGGGATGTTATGAAGGTTTTTCAACACAAATTGTGGCCAACTAAGTGGGCTATGGGTTCAATTTGGTGGAACCAAGTCATGGGGCCAAAATTGGGGTTTTGATCTAAATCAAAATTGGGCTCAAAGCATTGGTTAATTGAGCTTTAGTTTGGTCTAGATTTGTTACATCAAGGGTGAATTTGAGTTTAGAACTGAAATTGGGGTAAATTGAGATCAATTGGATAGACATTTGGGGCAATTTGGGGAAAATATGGGTCTTTAAAGAGTAATTTGGGGGTTTTGATCAAAGATGGTCAAATTGGCCAAGTTGGGTCATGTGATAGTTGAGAAAAATGAAATTGAAAAAATTTGGAAGGCTTTGGGAATTGTTGGGATTTTGTTGGAATTTTTGGAATTTTGGGGTAAGGAGAGGTATTTTGGTAATTTGGCCAATTTTGGTGATTTTGGGTAGNATGTCTAAATTTGTCACATCAAGGGTGAATTTGAGTTTAGAACTGAAATTGGGGTAAATTGAGATCAATTGATAGACATTTGGGGTAATTTGGGGAAAATATGGGTCTTTAAAAGGTAAGGTTTTGATCAAAGATGGTCAAATTAGCCAATATGGGTCATGTGATAGTTGAGAAAAATGAAATTGAGAAAAATTGAAAGGCTTTGGGAATTTTTGGGATTTTTTTGGAATTTTTGGAATTTTGGGGTAAGGAGAGGTATTTTGGTAATTTGGCCAATTTTGGTGATTTTGGGTAGTTTGGGTGTTTTCAAAGTGTTTGAATGATTTTTGAGTCAAGTTGGGTATTTTGGCTAGATTTGGAAATTTTGGCTAAATTTGGAATCCCAAGGACATCTAGGTAATTTGGGGGAGTTTAGGGGCAAAAGGCTAAGTTGGATATCTTGGTAGAGTTGGAGTGCCAACCACCATCAATAAGCCATGGACCAATGGAAATCCCATTTTGAGTCCTCTATGTAGTGATCTTAGCCAAACCCTAGCCCAGAGCTAATGGGTTTAGGAGACCACCTACATGAGTCTCCCAAAAGTATCAAGGGATCAAATCCTAGAAGTTTAAGTTTAGGATAGTGAGTGATTGTGAGTGCAGGTGATTGCAAGTGAGTACCTGTCGGTTATATTTTTTTTTTTGAAAATAAGATTTTTTTTTAAATTTAAATTTAGTATAATATATAATGTAGTTTTAATTTTGTAAAAGTTGTATTTTTATTATTTTTGGAAAATGATGAGACCAGATAGACCTCATATATCTAATAATTTAAATAGCTGAGCACGATACCATAATTGATATATCATCTCAAAGCATGAATGTATCACCTAATGGTAGGCTTAACTATCTAAACTTAAAAGCTTATGACTCTATTTTGGTCTGCAAAATTATAGCCAAAAAGTTCCTCTATCTAATACAAAGATTGGAAAGAGTTTAGATTAAATTGGGTTCTTAATTTTCTATAGAGGCAAGCCCCTATAGTTAATTACATCTTAGACGACCGAAGTCAGCTAAGAAAACTCTCGATAATGACCAGAGGCTTTGCCTTCAAAAATTCAATGTTTATGTTTCCATGATTACTTATAAAAAAATTCAAATGGGGTACGTTCAAATAGGAGCAGTTATTTCTAGAATCCAAAGAAGTAAAAATATAGGAGATGTCAAGAATACTGAAGGAGATTCAGTGACATCTCAAACTAATTTACGGTTTGACTTTACGTCTTTGAAAGAGAATTATTTGATGTTTCAGTCCTGCAAATTATTTAGATGTTCGGGACTTGTATTTGCATGTCTTATGCAAATAGCCCGAGAAAATGTGAGGATTTATGTCATACTAAATGATGACCTAAGAATCCTAAAAAGTTTAAGACTTATATCGTACGATATAAAATCATAGAAAGTCCTATAAGTTAATGTGAGGATTTACGTTGTTCCAGACGAACAACCTCAACATCCTATATGTATATTATTTAAATCTATCGAGGCTCGGTTGAAGTTTCTATGTCCTCCTTCTATCGTTGAATCGACCGTTGTCCGGAGATGAATTGTCATTTGCTTCAGATTTGTTGCCTCCATCGCTGCCCGGGGATGAATCACCAATTGACAATGTCTTCATCTCGTCCTGAGAAGAAGGGAGGAAGAAGAGAGAAAAACTATGCCTCGAAAGGCCAATCCTAGGCGGTTGTATAAACATGCTAGAAGAACTTATATGTAAAAGTTTGAATATAGGTGAATGTCTACAGTATAATTATAGTACAAGAAAGAAACAACTGTGAAATGACATACTGTAACAGAAAAAGACTGAAGGAAAATTATGGAAATGAAGCAACATAAAGAAAGGAAAAATTAGGACAAAAATGTAATAAAGGAACAAAACTAAAACAACTAAGTGTACCTAATTAAGTCTGGTGATGCTACAAAACATATTACAATTGCATAATATAAAGGGGTTAGACAAATATTTGCAAATGATAAAGGAAAGGTTAAGTGATAAGCATACAAAAATTTAAAGTTGAATATTAGATTTTAATTTGGGTTTAGGCTCAGACAAGACCTCTTTCTCTCTTTTATCTCTATCTCATAGGCAACTAGTATATCAAAGTTAACCTATCAACATCAACTAGAGGCCACCAATGAATCACCCCTATAATCAGGCAACCCTAGATCCTATCGTTTAAAGGATGTGTTAACAGAGTAGTATCTGAACTTATATATGTGTAGTACATCTATACGTGATATATAGTATTTGAAATCATCGAAGTATAGTGCATCTATATGTGAAATGTAGTATCTGAACTCATCAAAGTGTAGTGCACTTATACGTGAAATGTAGTATCTGTCGTGCAGGGTGTAGTGTGTGGATATAGTATCTGTTGTATAAAAAGGTGATATGGTGATACCTAGATCCATCAACTAAAGATATGTAGTGTATCTGTATGTGGTGTGCAAGATGTACTATGTGATATATGAAATTGTCGGTGCTATTTCGGGGGTTTGTGGGGAGTTGCCCGTAAGAAGCTGTGGGTCACCGGAATCGGAATCCCTTTACCCTCCTCGGAAGGACGTTGAAGTTTAGAAAAGTATGAAATCAGACTGACCCCATATTTTTCATAGTTTAAAAGAANAGTGAAATGTAGTATCTGTCGTGCAGGGTGTAGTGTGTGGATATAATATCTGTAGTATAAAAAGGTGATATGGTGATACCTAGATCCATCAACTAAAGATATGTAGTGTATCTCTATGTGGTGTGCAAGATGTACTATGTGATATATGAAATTGTCGGTGCTATTTCAGGGGTTTGTGGGGAGCTGCCCGTAAGAAGCTGTCGGTCACCGGAATCGAAATCCCGTTACCCGCCTCGGAAGGACGTTGAAGTTTAGAAAAGTATGAAATCAGACTGACCCCATATTTTTCATAGTTTAAAAGAAAGAGAAATATACCTCAAACCCTGTATCTATCCCGAAGGATAAACACAAGACTTGAGGATGAGGCTCGATAAAAAAAACTAAGGAAAGTATGACGTCTGTTTGGTCTGCGAAACCTTTGTATTTTCCCACAAGTTCCTAGCATTGTACTTCAAATCCTATATCTATCCCGAAGGATAAACACAAGACTTGAGGATGAGGCTCGATCAAATAAAAAAAAAGTATGACATCCGTCTGGTCTGCGAAACATTTATATTTGCCAACAAGTTCCCTTATTTAATATAAAGAATTAAATAGGATTTATATTAAGCTGGGTTCGGACATGCTTCCTATAAGGGGAAAACTCCTATAGTTAATTGCATCTCAAATGACCAAAGTCACCTACGAAGACACTCGATAGAAATCAGGAAATATTACCTTCAAGGAATTTTAAAGGGTAGGACTCTTCAATGAGATCAGACGTAGAGGTGTGAAAAGGGGATTGGTTCAAATCTGGAATATTTTATTGTAGAATCCAAGGGAGGAAGAACTAGGGGATGTCATGGATCCTAAGGAGAACCCCTGTGACTTTCCAAGCTATCCTAATGTTTGGCTTCAGTTTTGAGGAGAAAAATTTAAGTGTTTCATCTTGCGAATTTTATTAGTTAGGGCTTACAATCATGTGAAATGATCACAAAAATAGCCTGGAAGATGTGAGGATTTAGGTCGTGACAAACGACAACCTCGGAATCCTAAGACGATTTATGGCTTTTATTGTATAGTAGGGCTATGCAAAGGCCTAAATATGATGTAAGGATTTACGTTGCATAAGCAAGAAACCTCGAAGTCTTATGACTTTGCTGTTTAAGTCAAAGGAAGGAAGATTGGTTTAGCTTGGGAAGACAGGTTTTGCTATTGAAGATGGTCGTGCTGCCCACCATGCTAGCTCTAAGCTCCTTGCCGCAACGGGTTTGAGTTTTCTAGGGTGTCAAGTTATGATGCCAAAGCAGGTGGCCCTATGGTTGAAGTTCTTTAAATTGTTCCCTCGTTCCGGCACCACTATTTTCTATTGGATTCACTTAGTCCAAATGAACTTACTAAGCAATCTTAATGAGTTCCATAATTTCATTTAAATCGTGGGAAGCCTCGTTAGCAACCGTAGGTTACTCCCTCATTCCGGCACCACTATTTTCTATTGGATTCACTTAGTCCAAATGAACTTACTAAACCCATCTTAATGAGTTCCATAATTTCATTTAAACCGTGGGAAGTCTCGTTAGCAACCGTAGGTTACTTTATGAGTTCCATAATTTCATTTAAATCGTGGGAAGCCTCGTTAGCTACCGTAGGTTACCTCCTCCGAGGGATCCCCGATCATTCGATAGAGACATCTTAATTTAGTTACAATTGTAGTTTTGTGTGATGTTTGTGATTAAATTTTGANTCTAGTTACAATTGTAGTTTTGTGTGATGTTTGTGATTAAATTTTGAGTTGTTTTATATTTTGAATGTTGTGGCGGTGGATTTTATCTTGGTTGATTTTAGTTTTGGTTCTGGTTTTGTGGCTATCCTGATAGTTTTAGTTTTCCATGCAAATTTGTATAAGCACAAAAGTATAACATAAAAGTATAACAAAGGCAACGCTGCAAACTGTAAAAGCGGATCTGGCGAGTCTTCTCGTTCCACAACCTGAAAATTAAAATGCATGTTAAGGCAGTTTATGAAGAGCAGGAAAAGTAAAGTTTTGGTAGTTTTCCTAACCTATGTCATATTTTGGTGGGTCCTTAGGAGTTTAACTAAGGATGAATTTGTCAACCAAAACATATTAAGTTTAGTAGATCTTCAAGATATCCAACAGTTCTATAGAAAGAAGCAGGTCCGTGCTACTCTCTCGCTGCTTGGTGGAAAATCCTGAGTTCTTTTAAACTTATTACGTTGATTAATAATTCATCATGTAAATACCCTTATTACTCAGTGAACATTGATGTCTCAATTATCCCTAAGAATAGCGAATTATCACTTGTGATTCAATTTAAGAATTATGTAGGTGAAGACCCTTCAAGAGGCAAGTTAGTGTTATTGGAACTTGATTTAGCCTAAGTCACCACTAAGTCACCACTAAACACTGCTAAGGTGCCCTAATTAAGCTTGTAGTGTTTGAAAGATGTTTTAATTTTAAATGATATTTACTTTTCTAATCCTCATTTAAATGAAACTTGATTTAGCCTAAGTCACCACTAAACCCTTAAGACCTAGATGAGTGTCTTATTTAGCTTTGAAAAGGTTAGGCTTTAAGTGGTCATGATTCATGATTTGAATTTTTGTTTGAAAATCAAAATAGGGGTATTAAATCGATTAATTATTGACTTCAAAAGTCATACCCTTAAGTCCAGGATTATTTAATTTTAATAAACTTTCAAATTTTAATAATTAAAAAATTTATTAACTTAATTGAGAAGGTGAGATTGGTATCCACCAATTAACCCCTTGTGTTCCAAACATCAAATAAATTGATTAAGATCAGAGGTTGCCCATTTCCCTCCTTGACTTAAGCCTAAATGTTAATTAAGGATAAATTTTCAAAATTACACATTTGCCCCTAAGGCTCTAACACGATCATAATTTGTCAAATTCAATTCAACTGACTTTGAAATTTTTATTCTACCTCATTCACGGGTCAATTAAGAGATCAGAGGAGAAAATGTGATTTTTCAGAATTTAATTTATTTTACATAATTATTTTCATGCAAAAATAAGATTTTTCAAAGAAAATTCCTAACTTGACCAAGGTAAATTCTAATCTATTGAAGTTTCTACTGGAGGTAGACGTCGACTAGTGAGGTCTTTTGAGCAAATTTCATGTTTTTTTTATTTTTCTTTGATTTATTGGAATTATTTTAGTGAAAACTCATTTTTGGCCTTTAAAAATTATTTTTAAGCTTTGAAATTTAATATATTTATTTATAAAATCAGGAAAAATATTCTAATTATTCTTAAGTGATTAGGAAGCAATTTAGAACATTTCCATGAATTTTATTATTTTTGTGTTTTTATGAATTTTTAATTATTTTTAATATTGAAAATAGGCTAAAAATCAAGTTTTTATTCTAAATATTATTTTATTTTTATAAAATATCCCCGATCACAGAGAACTAAAAAAACTAAGTTTCATGATTTTTTGAGTAGTATTTTGATTTTTAAAAATCATTTAGTTGTCAAAAGTGATATTTATCTTTAAAAATCAACTTAAGTTACCAAATGAACTCAAAATACTTTGAACTTTTTATAGTAAGTTCTCTGGATCATAAACCACATTGGAGATCAAAAATCAAGTCATTTAAATGTTTATATTTTCAAAAATTAATTATTTTAGTGATTCAGTGTTTGAAAAAATTAAGTGTATTCTAAATGATTTGACCCATGAAATTATTTCCAAAAGCTTCTCTGGTCATGGTGGACCTTCCAAAATTTTCTTCTGATCAATATGCTAGTTTCCATGATTATTTTAAAGAAATAATGTGGAATAACTTGAAAAATATCATGATTATTTTAAAGAAATAATGTGTAAGATCTTGAAAAATATGGATCTCTATATAGGAACGTCCTCTTACTTTAGAAAAATCAAAGGATGTTTCCCTTGACAGAGGCTACAACATGCCAAATTTCAAGCGACGGTGATGTATCAATATGCATGGAGAATCAAATGACCCCAAACAGTGTTTAATTAATTAAAAGTATTTTATGCATCAAATGGACTTGAAGTTTATTCCACATTATTTTCCTCTATTTACTGAGCAAGGGGGTATTTTTATTTTATTTTTGAGATTTTTCTACACAAAGTTATAGATTTTTGAAGTTTAGGGAGTTTAAATAAATAGAAAAGGCCCTATTTTTCTATTTAAACCGCGCGTGCTGACTAGATCCTAGGCAACTCCAAAGGCATGCATGGCGCGCTCTGGTTGGACGTCGTCGTCCACGTAGCTGCTGACTCGGTCCACTGTTTATGCCCCGAAGCTCTATCCGACTCGATCTCCTCCATCCATTTGATACACGCTCGATGAAATGGCTCCTCGTCATCGTCCCCGATAGAATGATCCCGTGACAGTCCACACTAAAACCCTAAGATCTCAGCCTAAACTCAACCAAATCACCTCGAGTTTGGTCCTATGGACTCATCTAAGTGAGACAAACACATCCATACGGTAATCATGCGATTAAATTAAGACTAATTAAATGGAGAATCGAAATAGGCTCGGGATGAGGTGAGGTTTTATACCTTTACTCTGAGAAGTGGAGCTTCGATCAGAGGGTCTTGGCACGTTTCTTATGATCCAAAGAGGCTAGAGATTGAGTCTATAGTCTTGGTGTGAGGCCTAGGTATGAGTTCGATCACGACCGAATTCGGGTGTTGGTCTAAAGCTATGGTAGAGGCTCTGTGGAAGGGGAATTTTATGGGGCTTTGGCTTCTTCAACTATTTTGAAGGTGTGGGTAAAGTTAATTTGAGTTTAAGTGGACTGTGGAGGTGTATTGAGTTCTGTGCTGGTTTCCGGCAAGGTTTCCAGCTCAATATTGAGCTCCGATAATGGGAATTGGTGAGGGAAAATGGTTGGAATGCACTGAGGGGATCTTAGGGAAGCTCTGTGTGAAGTTTGGAGAGGCGTCACTAAGGAAATTTTAGCAGACCTCCCATGGTCGTGGAGGTGAGTTTTTATAAAAATGGCCATGGGTGTGGCTCTCAGGGCATAAGCTTGGGTGCATTGTGGTGCTTAGGTGGAGGGCGCAGGAGCTCCATCAATTGGTTTGGCTGAGCTGGCCTCTAGGTTTGATTTGGGTGAGGTTCCATGGGGGTGGCTCTTGATTTTGAGCTTTTCTGACAACTAGACTGGCCAACCGACAGGGGAAGGTGGCTAGGAGCTCAGGGAACTCAGGGGAATATGTCACAACAATTTAGTGCAATAATACCTAATTTTGGTAAGGATATCTTAAGCACATGCATTTTTGGAAATAATATCCCTTGATTTGGGGGACCTTTTTCCATGGCTTGATTTAGGTGGTTTCATGGTGTTTGGACTGGTCACTACGTCCAACTAATGGTTGTGATGGAGTTAATTTGGTGACTTTAGGGTTGCTAGGTCACATTTAGTGCATGGGTCCAAGTGGGTGAAAATGACAAAAACTTGGGTTTGGGCTAGGTTAACCATGTCAATTGGCCCAAATAAATGTTGCATTTGGTGTATATGATCATAAGGAACAACTTTGGTGAAGAATGGATTTGGTTTTGAGTTCAATTGATTGGCATGTTGTAGCCTCTGTCAAGGGAAACATCCTTTAATCAATTTGGTCATGTTGGGCTAGGCTTGGGTCTAGCTTGGGTTAGCCTTGGGCTAAGAACCTTAATCAATTTGGTTATGTGGGCTAGGCTTGGGTCTAGCTTGGGTTAGCCTTGGGCTAAGTTCAAATTATTGTTGTAAATTGTCAATAGGGACCTCATGAAGAGTTTTCAACATGAATTGGATGCCAATTTGTAGGTTAAGGCAATCAATTGGGTGAAATTTAGGGACTTTTTAATGGTCAATAGGGACCTCATGAAGAGTTTTCAACATGAATTGGATGCCAATTTGGGGGTTAAGGAAATCAATGTAAACAGGGACCTCATGAAGAGTTTTAAACATGAATTGGATGCCAATTTGGAGGTTAAGGATATCAATT
>JXCR01127051.1:12201-30780 GCA_002079205.1 Phalaenopsis hybrid cultivar
GTTTAGGGTTGTGAGTGATTGTGAGTGTAGTTAGTGCCTTAGCTCCAGACAAACACCCAGGGTCAACCTTAAGGTCCAGCAGTCCTAAGGGTGACTCATCTTGAGTTTCCCCCATAGTGACCCCACCTACTAAGTATTTAGAGGTTGAGACCAACATGTGGAACTTCAAGTTGAGTAGAGAAGAAGTTAGAATTTCTAATGGTGAGGGCTTCTTGTCTAGTTTTCTAAGAATAGTCAATAGGAAAGTCCTATGGCTAGACCTTAGGCTACTAAAGAGGAAAAAACTAAATCTCAACCAAAAGTGAGGTCAATAAATGGACCCCCAATAAGTGTGGTGTGTTGGGCAGGCACACCGTGCGTATTGGCGTTGACCGACGAGATCAACCAAAACCAATACAAACTTTTAAGTCAACAGACGTATAAATTTGTGTAGGGTTGTGTGTGTGATTTGTTTCTGCTGGGGAATTAGCAGGTGAGTGTTTGATTAAGTCAAGAAGTGGGGACTCTCGCTAGGGATTGGAGAGTGGACTTTGAGTTATGAAATTTTAGAATGTTCTAGAGGATAGGAACCAGTATGCAAGTGCTGACCCCGAGGTGGGAATTGAAATTTGGATATCAATTGAAAAAGAGAGAGAGGGAGAGTCAGGATGTAAGGAATGATCTCGAATGTAATGAATCAGAAATGTAGGACTAAGAATTGAATTGTATGTCAATTCTAAAAAGAGAGTGTCATAATGTAAGGACCGACTTTGAATGTAATGAATCAGAATTATGAAAATGAGAATTTAAACGTATATCAATTCTAGAGAGTGTCAGAATGTAAGGACCGACCTCAAATGTAATGAATCAGAAATGTAGGAGTGATTTGTAAATGAGAATTGAAATGTAGGTCAATTCTCAAAGGAGGGTGTCAGAATGTAAGGACCGACCATGATTCTGATGAATCAGAAATGTGAAATTGAGAATTGAAATGTATATTAATTCTCAAAAGAGGGTGTTAGAATGTAAGGTCCGACCTCAAATGTAATGAATCAGAAATGTGAAATTGAGAATTGAAATGTATATCAATTCCCAAAAGAGAGTGTCGGAATGTAAGGTCTGACCTCAAATGTAATGAATCAGAAATGTAGGACTGATTCAGAAATGAGAATTGAAATGTAGGTCAATTCTCAAAGGAGGGTGTCAGAATGTAAGGACTGACCTCAAATGTAATGAATGAAAAATGTAAAAATGAGAATTCAAATGTACATCATTGCTCAAAAGAGTGTGTCAAAATGTAAGTACCGACCTCGAATGTAATGAATCAAAAATTTAGGGCTAATTCGAAAATGAGAATTGAAATGTAGGTCAATTCTCAAAGGAGGGTGTCTGAATGCAAGTACCGACCTCAAATGTAATGAATCAGAAATGTGAAAATGAGAATTGAAATGTATATCAATTCTGAAAAGAGTGTGTCAGAATGTAAGGTCCGACCTCAAATGTAATGAATCAGAAATGTGAAATTGAGAATTGAAATGTATATCAATTCCCAAAAGAGAGTGTCGGAATGTAAGGTCTGACCTCAAATGTAATGAATCAGAAATGTAGGACTGATTCAGAAATGAGAATTGAAATGTGGGTCAATTCTCAAAAGAAAGTGTCAGAATGTAAGGACCGACCTCAAATGTAATGAATCAGAAATGTAGGACTGATTTAGAAATGAGAATTGAAATGTAGGTCAATTCTCAAAGGAGGGTGTCAGAATGTAAGGACTGACCTCAAATGTAATGAATGAAAAATGTAAAAATGAGAATTCAAATGTACATCATTGCTCAAAAGAGTGTGTCAGAATGTAAGTACCAACCTCGAATGTAATGAATCAGAAATGTAGGGCTAATTCTGAAATGAGAATTGAAATGCAGGTCAATTCTCAAAGGAGGGTGTCTGAATGTAAGTACCGACCTCAAATGTAATGAATCACAAATGTGAAAATGAGAATTGAAATGTATATCAATTCTCAAAAGAGAGTGTCAAAATGTAAGGACCGACCACAAATGTAATGAATCAGAAATGTAGGACTGATTCGGAAGTGAGAATTGAAATGTAGGTCAATTCTCAAAGGAGGGTGTCGGAATGTAAGGACCGACCTCAAATGTAATGAATCAGAAATGTAAAAATGAGAATTGAAATGTATATCAATGCTCAAAAGAGAGTGTCGGAATGTAAGGACCGACCTCGAATGTAATGAATCAGAAATGTAGGGCTGATTCGGAAGTGAGAGTTGAAATGTAGGTCAATTCTCAAAGGAGGGTGTCGGAATGTAAGGACCGACCTCAAATGTAATGAATCAGAAATATGAAAATGAGAAGTGAAATGTATATCAATTCTCAAAAGAGAGTGTCGGAATGTAAGGGCCAACCTCGAATGTAATGAATCAGAAATTTAGGACTCATTCAAAAATGAGAATTAAAATGTAGGTATCAATTCCAGAAGAAAGGGTCAAAATTCAGGTATCAACCTTGAGATGTGAGAATTGAAATGTAAGTATCAATTAGAAGATCAGAGAATTGAAATGTAGGTATCAATTCCAAGGAGAGAGTCGAAATTTAGGTATCAACCTCAAAATGTGAGAATTGAAATGTAAGTATCAATTCAAAGATGAGAGAATTGAAATGTAGGTATCAATTCCAAGGAGAGAGTCGTAATTTAGGTATCGAACTCGAAATATGAGAATTGAAATGTAAGTATCAATTCAAAGATGTGAGAATTGAAATGTAAGTATCAATTCAAGATAGTGAGAATTGAAATGTAGGTATCAATTCAAAGATGGTGAGAATTGAAATGTAGGTATCAATTCGAAGATGTGAGAATTGATCGAAATGTAAGTATCAATTCAAAGATGTGAGAATTGAAATGTAAGTATCAATTCAAAGATGAGTGAAATGTGGGTATCAATTCGAAGATGTGAGTCGGGATTTAAGTACCGACCTCGGAAGATAAGAATAAAAATTTAGATATTGATTCAAAGCTGTAAGAATTGAAATTTATAAAGAGCTTGTGGTGTTGAATTTGCAAAAGTGTATCATGTGAAAATGTTGATTTTGTAGAAGATTTGTAGAGCTTTATGAGTTTTTGTGTAGAATGTGAAATTCTGCGGGGATGTGCAGAGAGTTAGTGTAGATAACGATGGTTGTGATGTGCGCACAAAGAGTAGGAAATTCCAAAAACGGAAGAATCTACTCAACAGGTCTGTTTTATTTTCTTGTTATTTTTATCACATTCAATTTTTCAAAATATGTTTTTAAAGTTTTAATTTTAATTGGTTGATTTTCAAAAGAATTTTGTTTTGTTATTTACTCATTTATGATTATTTTTTCATTTATGTTTTATTTATTATTGAAGATTTGTTGTTTTGTTCTTTGTTCATTGAAATTTTGAACCAGCACGAGATTCGTGGCTTTCATCCATCGCACAAAAAGGCAACTGACAAAAAAGGCACAATTTGAGAGAAATTTCTATTAATTTGCTCCAAAAGGGATGTCATAAATCAGACATAGGCTAATGCCTCAAAAGGTACATTATGTAATCCATGTCGAAATAAATTGAGAATCATCTCATGTTGTGAAAACATCATAGACTGAATAAAATCAGATATGTATCATGATGCTGAAAAAAGTGAACCCTTTGTACCAGGTGTGTTGAGCTCCTGATCAAGCAGACCTTTTAAGTCATGCTCTAGGATAAGAGTTCCTTTTGCATGCACTTAAAGGTACAACCTTCTCACAGCTCGTATGGAAGTAACTCCTCCAATTCTGGGTCCTGCTGGAATACATACGGTATTTTACTGTTGTCCATTTTGCGGAAAGTCACAGACACCCTACGGTGTCGTACCCCTGGAATGCAATGTTTGGCAACGTCTGCACCGTTGCCTTTAAGAACAAGTACTGAACTGACTGGTAGAGGAATCTCTACAGAACCTCTGAATTCACCAAGATCGACCATATCAATTTCTTGACCAAATAAAATATTTCTTTTGCTCAGAAATGAGACCGTGCAGAAGGGCCTCACAAAATCATGATGATCAATGTGTGGGGGAATGCAATCACTCTCTTCATAGATATTGATAATGCACCTTTTGGGAATGCATGTAGTAGGTAGAATATTCCATTTGACCATTCTTTTGATCATCTATTTTATCATTGGAGGTAGCGTATCTGCTTGATCATGTTTAAAGATCCAGGTGGATTCCCCTATCTGTCATTCGTGAAGTTATAACAACAACCACACTGGATGGTGATTCTTCCTTTTCCTCTCATCCATTTCTTTGGCTTGGAATATGTCCTTTCCATGAGAAGGCCCGTTTGGCCTCTATCTCTTAAATCGAAGATACAGTCCAGAATGCTTCTTTCATCATTCTCAGATAAAACCCTAGTATATAGTTCCAGGCCTTCCAATATGTTGACGAACTTCCCCTGAACTTTTTCATAAAACTCAAATTCTCTTTTATTTACTCTGCTTATCTTGTAGTATTCTACCGTACCAAGGGTTGGCAGCTGTCATGGGTGTTCCTTCCATCGAGCATCGGCGGGAACCCAAACTGGCGCTGGTTGATTTGGAGCATGAGACTCGGCCTCTAGCGGGATGTATGACCCTGGGCTCCACGGTACATACTAATCCGTCCCCAGTGGGACATATGTTTCATCCATCATGAAATCCGAAGTTTGAGACTTGTTGGTGCTTGAAGTATACTCTTCCAATGTACTAAAACGCTGTAGATGTAGAACATTGCAATCCGGGCATTCTACAAACGCTCCTGTAGCTGATGTCCTGACCGGAATTTCAACATTGCACGTCGGGAAACCCTTGCATAAAACATCTAAAACTGAAAGTGTGTTTGACTCTGTCACAAACCCTGGTTCCTCATCCGTGGTGGGTAAGCTAGCAGAAGTTTCTTTCAGGTTTGGATCAAAAATATGCCCATTAGGAATAGGGGTGAGCAAGTGGTTGGTCTCTCTTTGACGTTTGCTTGTCGTAGGAAGGCTCTCTACTTCTTTAGGCTTGCATTTCTACGCTGCGTCTTGCGGAGTGGAGTATTCAGTAATCATTCATTACAGGCGGCTATTAGGTCCCTTGTTGGAGTAGCTACCATGGAGGGCAGACGGCTGGGCCCCTCCATCGGATCTCTTTCCGCTATCACAATTTTACCTTTGCGTGACACATTGTCTTGAGTGGTCACCCTCAACAGTGAAGGCAGACCCTCCTTTTCTTTACTGATGACTACGTCGATTAGGGACCCTTGTAGTCCATATCTACTTGGTTGAAATCCACGTTGAAGTCTATGACACCTCCTTGCGGCACCAGCTCCTCATTCAGTGCGAGGTTCCAGCCATCCTGAAAGGCAAAGATCAACCTCTGTACTGACATTATTCTACAGACGATAGGAAAAACGTCAGTGGTCTTAAGCTTGGAATGAATAAGAACAAAATAAAGTATTTATTAAAGTAAATTTTGTTTATTTTGGTGAAGAGAATTGTTCATTTTATGTGTGAGTTTCGTTTAGTTTAGTAGGGTATTTAAATTCGAAAGTAGAAAAGAGAACGTGTGAAGTTCAAAAATCTTTTTCTCAAAATTTTCATCAAAATGAGGTTAATTCCAAAATTTGGACCCGGTCATAGACATTTGGCCACATACATAACCCTAAAACAATTAAAGTTTCAAAGTTTTAAAAAAAAAGTAGAGGCAAGCGGCATTGAGGAGCATCAGGTTGCGTAATAGGTTT
This sequence comes from Phalaenopsis hybrid cultivar, assembly GCA_002079205.1. Lineage (NCBI taxonomy): Eukaryota > Viridiplantae > Streptophyta > Magnoliopsida > Asparagales > Orchidaceae > Phalaenopsis > Phalaenopsis hybrid cultivar. The sequence goes on from JXCR01127051.1 coordinate 17,960, forward strand.
TCAGGTATCGTCCAGTTATCGGTAACATGGGTTTTTCACCGTGGAAATCCACCAACTGCTAGGCTCCTCCTGTATAGACCTTCTCAATGATAAATGGTCCCTCCCAAGTTGGCTCAAATTTTCCACCTATTTTGCGGCGTGCAAGAATAGTCGGCACGAGGTCACCAACTTTGAGTGTCATTGGGTGGACCAATTTGTCATGGGCTTGTACCATCTTCACCTGGTAGAGCTCCAAATGTTGTTGGGCTTCTAGTTATTTTCCCTCGAGACTCCCAAGTTCTTCAAGTCTAAGTTTTGCACTTTCTTTCGTTATGAGTTGTTTGACAACAGAGACTCTGAGAGATGGTGTCTGGCTTTTTAGCGATAGCACGGCCTCGGCCCCATACACGAGCATATAGGGTGTACACTGAGTGGCAGTCTTGAAAGTCGTTCAGTATGCCCACAAAGCTTCTAATAGTTTGTTGTGCCAATCTCTTCTGTTTTCATCCAGTATTTTCTTTAAAATCTGTACCAATGTTTTGTTGAAGGCTTCAGCCAAGCCATTTGCTCTGGGATAGTAAATCGTAGAGTATTTCAAATCTATCCCATGTATTTTGACAAAATTGTTAATCTTTGTACTTCTGAAAGTTGTCCCATTGTCGGAAATTATTCTTCACGGTACTCTGAAACGGTAGACGATTTGACTTTTGAAAAATTGAAGGACGTGTTCTGTCGTAGCCTCACGTAATGGTACTGCCTCTGCCCATTTAGAGAAGTAATCTGTAGCGGCAAGTATAAACCTGTGTCCTTCGGAAGATGGAGGGTCTATCAAATCTATTATGTCTGTGTCCCAACACTCGAATGGCCACGAGGTAACAGCTGAGTAAAGCACATTCGGAGGTTGGTGTAAGACCACCCCATGCACTTGGCATTGATGACATCTTCTGGTTGTATCCGTGCAATCGGACATCATTGCTGAGCAATAATACCCGAGTCTTTTGATCTTTGTCTTCATTTTTGGCTCTGATTGGTGAACACTACACAATCAGACATGTACTTCTTTGACAATATTTTGTGCTTCGGCTCTGCTCAAACACCGTAGCCACATCTGATCGAATGATCTTTTGTAAAGAACATTACCAATCAGGGCGTAAGACATAGCCCTTCTTGTGATGTGGTGCGCCTTAAACTTTTCTTCTGGCAGGTTTCCAATATACAAATATTCTATTAATGGCTTGCACCAATCTTTGTTGATGTCTGCAACTGTATTTATTGTTTCTTCTTTTCCAAACATGTGTAGAGTTTTTAAGTCATTCCAAGACAAGACTCGTCTTCCTTGCACCGTGACTTCGATGGAATCCTCCGGGGGTCACGCCATTTCCTTAGCAAGTTTTGCTAGAGTGTCGGCATGGGCATTATTTTCTCAAGGAATCCGATAGAAAGTCGCCTTAGAAATCTGCTCTAGGAGCTTCATCGTGTACTAATGATATTCTGCTAGTCTTGGTTTCAGAATTTTGTATTATCCGGCGACTTTCTGGATGACAAGTTGAGAGTCGACATAAATGGCAATGTTTGTTATATCCATTGAGATTTCCAACTCCAATCCAGTGATTAAAGCTTCATATTCTGCTTCATTGTTGGTGCACGACTCTATCAGGTGGTCTGAGAACCTCAACATACCCTTATCTGGCGTAATAAAGATCAAACCGATCCGTGCTTTACCCGGTATAATCGTTCCTGATCCTTTGTCTTTCCTGGCTGACGAAGCGCCATCGAAGTACATTTCCCAGCGCTGCGCATTAGAAAATTCCATTTGTAGTATTTGCTCATCTGGTAACTCGTCGTTGAGAGAGGACCCAGCTGGCAGTGGGTTGCAGCGAGAAAATCTGCTAGTATCTGCCCCTTGATAGCATGAAGGGGAACAAAACTTATATCAAATTGCAATAAGATCATTGACCATCTTGCCAAACATCAGGAGAGTGTTGGTCAAGTCATCAGATATTGCAATGGATTAACTTTCGAGATTAGAGTGATCTTATGAGAAAGCATGTAATGTCTAAGCTTTTGGGCGGCAAAAATTAACGCCAGACAATGCTTCTCAATATATGGATACCTTATCTCTGTCGAAATTAGACGACGACTCAAGTAGTAAAGTGCATTTTCTTTACCCTCATCATTGACTTGGGCTAAGAGGGCTCCGAGAGAGTCATCCAAAGCCACGGTATAAAGTATCAGCGGTTTCCCCGGGATAGGGGCTGCCAAAATAGGAGGTGTCATTAAATATTGTTTAACATCCTCAAAGGCCCGCTGGCATTTCTCTTCCCAAATAAATTTGGCATCCTTTTTAATTAATGCGCTCAAAGGCCCGCTGGCATTTCTCTTCCCAAATAAATTTGGCGTCCTTTTTAATTAATGCCGAACACCTACCTGAGAGATTAGAAATAAAGCGTCTCAGATATGCCAACTTCCCCTAGAAGGAACACTGCTTCAAGGTCTTAGTAGGAGGCTTTTCCATGATAGCTTTAATTTTATCCGGGTTGATCTTGATTCTCTGATTATGGACAACGATTCCTAGAAAGTTCCCGGAGGTAACACCAAAGGTTCACTTTAAGGGATTCATTTTAAGGCCATATAGTCGTAACCGTTCAAAAAAGATCCTCAAATTGTACAAATGGTCTATTTTTTGTTTACTTTTGATGACCAAATCATCCACATAGCATTTTACTTGGTTGTGAATGAGGTCGTCAAAAATCTTTGTCATTTCACGCTGATATGTTGCTCCAGCATTCTTTAGGCCGAACGACATCACTATGTAGCAGAAAATTCCAATCGGTGTTCTGAAGGCTGTAAGTGTTGCATCCTCGGGAGCCATCTTGATTTGTTTGTATCCTGATGATCCATCCATGAAGGAGAAAATTTCATGTGTCCAAGCGATATCCACCATCATCTCTGGTATAGGTAGTGGAAACTCGTCTTTTGGACATGCCTTGTCTAAAGTCGACAAAAACGCTGATTTGTCCATTTTTCTTCTTAACAGATACGATGTTGGCTAACCATGTGGGGTATTTCTCCTCTTTAACAAAGTTGGCGTCTATTAATTTCTTTACCTCGGTGATAACTTGTTGTTCTATCTCGAGGCGCATTCTCCTAGGAGCCTGTTTTACTGGGGTTATATTCTTATCCACCCCAAGTTTATGTACTGCAACCTTTGTTGACAGTCCTGACATTTCATCGTAGCTCCATGCAAAGCAATCTTTGAATTCTGTTAATAGTTGGACCAATTCTGCAGATTCTTCGTCATCAAGTAGAGAGCTTATAAATGTAGGTCGGGGTTGTTCTTCAGTCCCGAGGTTAATTTCTTTCAATTCATTGATGGTAGATTTAATTTGTTCCTCAAATTTCCTATTGGTTGATCAGTAGAGTCATCCTCTACATCGAGGTAATCCTCTTCTGACTCACTAGTAACAACCTTGCAAAATTCAGAGTCATCGACTGGTCCAACTGTACCAAATCCGAGACCTTCTTTCGAATTGGGAATTCAACTTTTAGCATTCTATAATTTTTCAAAAAAATGAAATTTATGTTTTGGCATTTGTTTTGGTAAGTTTCCCTGTTGAATTAACTTTTGAACACAAGGCGAGAAGTAACCACAAGGCAATTCCATTAATTCATTAGAATCAACATCCAAATTTACATGTTTTTCAAGCTAAGTAGAGGTAGAAGCGTGGTAAAATTTGACAATAGAGGTAGAAGCATGGTAAAATTTGATCGGCTTTGAACCAACACTACGGACTTCCTTGACCCCTAAACTCTCGACCTTTTGAGGGAGAATCGGAGTAAGGGTCATAACATTCACATAGTGGTTTATCCGGTAAAATTTGATCGGCTTTGAACCAACACTATGGACTTCCTTGACCTCTAAACGGTTTTTCAAGCTCAGTAGAGGAAGAAGCGTGGTAAAATTTGATCGGCTTTGAACCAACACTACGAACTTCCTTGACCTCTAAACTCTCGACCTTTTAAGGGAGAATCGGAGTGAGGGTCATAACATTCACATAGTGGTTTATCCGATCATACATTGTTTGATTCATTCTTCTCTATATCTTCAAGGGATATCTCGTACTGAGGTTTCTTCTACTTTATCATCATTATTGCATCTTCAGAACTGTCTTCATCACCAATGTTGATGGTCGGCCTAGTCCGTTCAACAATTAAATTGATCTTTCCTCGTCTGCGTGAACTAGAAGGACTTCCAACAACTCGTTGTAAGGGAGAGGTAGAAGGTTGTTTAAGTGGAGTTGTTTGCCTTCCTTTTTTGATTCCTCTAAATCTTCATTTCTATTTGTTAAAATCTCGCACGAGAAGATAGTCTTCTTTGGAGACGCGTAGTAGGCAGCATCTTCGTGGATACCAACTTCATGCACTCAAAATGGTTGTAGGTCTCCCTTGATGTAATTTTCTTAACCATCTTTGCGATATTTGATGCACTGGTGTAGAGATGATGGGACCATGTTGTGCTCATGAGTCCATGGTCAACCCAAAAGAGCGTTGAAAGAGGTCTCGGCGTCAATGATATGAAATTTAGCGGTTGTCACAAGTTCTCCAACCTTCATAAGTAATGTAATTGATCTGAGGGCCCTTTCTCCCTTCTGGTTAAATCCTCTTAACATCATCTTATCGGCCGTAAGCTTTTGAGCTTTAATATCCAAATAGGCCAATGTCCGTAGGCTCGTCAAGTTAGGAGATGCTCCAGGATCCACCATAAACTCTAGATAGCACAAATCTGCCAATGTTGACGGAGATGTAGAGCGGACGGTTGTGGTCGGCAGTACCGAGCAGCAAGTCTTCATCTGTGAAGGTTACCCCTGACTGTTCTCTCAATGAGCAAACTTCATCTGAGGATGTTCTAGCCAGCTAAGCTAAACAAATTTCTGGATCAAGCAAAGTTGTAACCATAGATTCTCACATCTCATTTAACAGGATCAGAGCATTATAGATGCTTAGTCGGGCAGGCAACTTCCTAAGATGAGCTAGCACGTTGTAGTCTACTTTGTATGATCCTCCAATTTTGTCTTGATCATGCGGCTCTTCCACAGGTGGAGGTGGGGGTATCTCTTCTCGAGTCATTATTTGTTGGAGCTATTCTGGGTGGTAACACTTTTTTGCTCCTTAAGTCAACTTCTGTGATTTCTTCTTCTTGAGATATCATTAATGAATCTTCCAGTGTCTTTTCCTCTCCGTGGGAAAGATCTAAGTTGATGGTGAGCAGTGTACCATGATGCTCAAGAATTGGCTCTTCGTTATTGGTGCTGTCGTAAGCGATATCCTTGCAGCCATCTTTGGACTTGACAACGAGCTCATCGGACTTGAGTACAATTTGAGGATCATTTTGGGGATCAAAATCGAAGCTATATCGATCATAATCAGTTACGTTATCACCAGAAACAGTCAAAACGTAGCCAAAATCACAATCATTATATTCATAAGACCTCGGAGGGACAAAAAGATAATCATACAAAGTCAAGGGTTCGAGGATTTTCTTCCCCAAATCCGGGACAACCAATCTAGTAGAGGCAGCCCCTATCCTATCCCCCATGCTATCAATCTTGGCAGTGAAGCTTTTCTTCTTCTTGCTCTTTGTCCTTGACGATGACAGATCTCCTGACGAAATCTTCATCTCGGGATCGGTATGTTGTGGTCCCTGAATGGAGGCTTGTTTTGATGCAGAATGTAGTTTGTTTAGTATTTTCTTGGATGATCTTCTCCAGACCTCATTCCATTCCTCTTTGGTATTTGTAGAAGCTTGTTTCGATGAATCCTGTTTTTGATTAAGGACCCTCTTGATCTGTTCCAGTATACAGATCAATTGAGGAGATTGACTGAGCTGAAATCATGTTTATGAAACCTTTTTCAGGTTCTCTCAATTACTCCTTCACGATTGTTATATTCTCTTCCTTGAGGTTCTTCTAGAGCGAGTCCTTAAAGATGAAACACTTGTTTATAGTGTGCCCAAGCAACCGGTGGTATGGGCAATAATTTGGTTAATTCTACTTATCCACCTCTTTGGGTTTCTTTGGATCAACTAGTTTGAATTCTGGTTTCTTCATTAGGCTTTTGAATATTTTAGGTCTGGCTTCATCCTTGAAAGAATATACAACTTTCTATCGCTCTTACAGGGATGTTCTTTTACCCACTGTTTGAGGTGATCCTTCCTGAGGCGGCCGTTTGTTAGATTGACTGTTCTATTTCTGAGAGTATTGTGACGAATACTTGCGATGTTCTTCTGCATGCATCTTTATTGGCTGCTTTTCTTTGTCAACAGTCGCGACTACTCGTGATTTCTTTTTGAACACTCTGGTCACCTTAGCCTTTTCATGTGGTTTCATGTGCTTCATTTCTTCTTGATAATTGTTGGGTTTACTGAGTAGCTTCTCAAAGGATTTGATGGTGAGTATTTTAAGCATGAAAGCTACTGGCCCATGAATGCTCTTGAGTAGAATCTCAATCGCTTGATGTTCCTGTAGCTGAGGTTCACATTTTATGCTAAGGTTTCTCCACCTCAAAATATAGTCTACCAAAGTTTCGCTAGACTTTTGCTTCTCCATCATGAGCTCTCCAATAGACACATGATGTTGTGCCCTGACAAATCTTTTCACAAATAATTGTTCCAATTCAGAAAATGTTTTGACTGACCCGTTGGGAAAGTCAGCATACTAGTCAAAAGAAATTCCTGACAAGCTGCTGACGAATTTTTGGCAGAGAGGAGCTTCATTATTCCTCGTGTTGCCACAACTGGCTCAGAAATGTGCTATGTGCAATCTGGGATTTCCAGTCCCATCGAATATCTTGAAGTTTGGGGCCACAAAACCCTTGGGAAAAGGGACGGCATTGAACTCCTCTGTGTAAGGTTTACCCTTTAAAATTTTTGCACCGCCCTTGGATTAGGCTAAGGTGTCCCGCACTTGTTTAACCGTTTGCTTGAATTCTTTTTTTGCCATGGCACCTGATGGAGAATCTTTTTTTGGTTGTTCATCTTTGTCTGCTAAAGTAGCCTCTCTTCTTTCATCTGTGATGTGTATGATTTCTGGCTGATTAATCTCTGGAGAAGCCAATCTCGGAGCTTGTGATTGCCCTTGAATGGAGGTCATGGCGGTCATAGCTGCAGTCATTTATTCTATTTTTTTCTGCAGTAGAATAACCTGCTCATCCCTTAGGAGGATAACCCTACGCAGTTCATCTACGGTGTTCTCTTCATTATAAATTTGAGCCTCACGTGCAGATGTGGTAGCTCTGGTTTCAATTACATGGACATCCATGAAATCCTCCTCCACGTAATCATTGTAATCAAAATCTTCATTATCACTATTGACGGAAACTCCGTGCTCCCGAGCTAACTCAGAAATCTTAATCCTGAGTTTCTCAACTTTCCCTTCATTTATTGATTCTTTGATTGCTTTAAGATCTGGAGGACCTTGGTGGATATCCTTTACTTGTTCCTCCATCTCGATGGCTATTGTCGCGACGATGTCAGATATTTCAGGCACTGGTTTTACTTCTTGCTCTGCAGGCTTACTGATTTGTATCAGTGCAGTGATCATGGGTACCCATACCCTCTTCTTTTTTGACAATGATGTCTCAGGACGAGGCGTCTTAGTAAAAACATCGGTAATTCGAGGGAAGGTATGCTCCTCATGGTGTAGAACGGCTACAGTGTCAGGTAATCGCTTTGTCTTTATCTCTAGGATTGCAGGAATGACGGGTAAGATCTTCAAACCCAGTCTTGACTTAACCGATCGACGACCTGTGGTCCTGATGGCAGTATGATCAGTAGTAATCACTGCGGTATCAATTATGTTCCCTAAGCGGAGCCAAACGGAAATGCGAGTAAATGGTCCTCCAATTGTCTTATGGGATTGTTTGGCAGATTTGATGCCTTTCAAAATTTTCTTCTTCATGCGAGGATAAATTGCATCTCCCACTCGTTAAAGTAACTTGCTAACCGAACATCCTTCTTTGGTAGCAAGCCTTCTAAAAACTGCGCTAACTCGAGTGATAGGAGTGAACTTCTTTCTCTCCTCACTATGTCCATGAAGTGACTGTAATGCGGCAGCGATCCTCCGGATACTCTCATATCCCTCGGTATCTGTCAGAGGATGGAATCTACTTCCTCGCAGGAGTGGATAAATTTTCGATCGCATTTCTTCATCTTGATGAGGTTCCTCATCAATGGGTGTCTTCTCAGGATCCTGGGCTTTGATGGCCCTCCAAACTCTTCTATTGCAGTTCCTCGTTTGAGTTTGGGTCAGCGGTGTAGTCCTTGAACGTGATCTGATTTCAAACACGGGTCGGATCCTCAACAATCATCACTTCTTTCCCCTTAGCAGCAGCGGGGATAGCAGGTTTGGTGGGTGTCGTGACGGTAGTAGCTTTAGCCTTCTTGCAGGCAAGGAAGTCTTGAAGGCAATTTAAACTGAACTCTGCACACGGTTCTTGTATTTTCGAAGCAGCGATCTTCATTACCACGAATGGGGCTTTCCCGAGGATAACCTCAATATCTTCGAATCCGGCTCCAAATTTGATGGTAGGAGCGATGTTGCGGGCTTCGTGACTTGTCAGAAGGTTTCACGAAAAAGTCAGCATCGGGCAGGCCATCGTAGGGGCTTTAAAATAGAAAGTTTTAGGGTTAGCTATATGGCTAAAAACCTTGTACTTTTTAGTGCAAGCACTGAAAGTAGAGGTTGATCTGTAGACCGGGCGGGTCTTAATTTACATGTATTTAAAATCTTGTTTCAGAAAAATTTAATTAATGTAAGAAAATTTCAAGGTGCATGCAGCACAACACAATTTGGTTTAATTTGCAGAATAGCAAATCAAATTTGGAAGGGAGATGTAAAATATTTTAGGACCCAGTGCGGGACCCAATTAGTGGCAGAAAATGCCTAGATGGAACTAGTCCACCGACACACCTATTGGGGATCCGACCCCATAGGAAAATTGAAAGAGTCTTTAATGGTCTTCGGAACACCTCTGTTCAAAGATGGTTGAACAGCTAGTCCTGAAGTCCAAGGAGTTGACCATACCTTCCCAAGACAGAAATGGGTAAAGTATGCCAACAGAAGAAGGGTAATTTGGTCCAAGAGGGGCATGGACACATTACCGATGTGTGGAGATAATATTTCTTGATTTGTATGGAGAGAAAAGCTCGTCTTTAGCAGAGTCGCTAGAAGCTGTCGGCGCTATTTTGGGGGTTTGTGGGGAGTTGCCCGTAATCGGAATCAAAATCCTGTTACCCGCCTCGGAAGGATGTTGAAGTTTAGAAAAGTATGAAATCAGACTGACCCCGTATATTACATAGTTTAAGAGAAAGAGCACTATACCTCAAACCTTGTATCTATCCCAAAAGATAAACACAAGACTTGAGATGAGGCTCGATCAAATAAACTAAAAAAAAAGTATGACATCCGTCTGGTCTGCGAAACCTTTATATTTGCCGACATGTTCCCCTATTTAATATAAAGAATTTAATAGGGTTTATATTAAGCTAGGTTCAAACATGCTTTTTATAAGGGCAAACCCATATAGTTAATTGCATCTCAAATGACCAATATCACCTAAGAAGACTCTCGATAAAAATCAAGAAATATTATCTTCAAGGAATTTCAAAGGGTAGTCACCTAAGAAGACTCTCGATAAAAATCAAGAAATATTATCTTCAAAGAATTTCAAAGGGTAGCTTCTTTAACGAAATCGGACGTAGAGGTGTGAAAGGGGATTGGTTCAAATTTGGAACATTTTAAAGTCACTTAAGAAGACTCTCGATAAAAATCAGAAAGATTATCTTCAAGGAATTTCAAAGGGTAGGACTCTTTAACGAAATCAGACGTAGAGGTGTGAATATTATCTTCAAGGAGTTTCAAAGGGGAGGACTTTTCAATGAGATCAGATGTAGAGGTGTGAAAGAGAATTTCAAAGGGTAGGACTCTTCAACGAAATCGGACGTAGATGTGTGAAAGGGGACTAGTTCAAATTTGGAACATTTTTATTGTAGAATAAAAATTTCAAAGGGTAGGACTTTTCAATGAGATCGGACGTAGAGGTGTGAAAGGGGATTGGTTCAATCTAAAGTCACCTAAGAAGACTCTCGATAAAAATCAGGAAATATTATCTTCAAGGAGTTTCAAAGAGTAGGACTCTTCAACAAAATCGAACGTAGAGGTGTGAAAGGGGATTGGTTCAAATTTGGAACATTTTATATTCACCTAAGAAGACTCTCGATAAAAATCAGGAAATATTATCTTCAAGGAGTTTCAAAGGGTAGTCACCTAAGAAGACTCTCGATAAAAATCAAGAAATATTATCTTCAAAGAATTTCAAAGGGTAGCTTCTTTAACGAAATCGGACGTAGAGGTGTGAAAGGGGATTGGTTCAAATTTGGAACATTTTAAAGTCACTTAAGAAGACTCTCGATAAAAATCAGAAAGATTATCTTCAAGGAATTTCAAAGGGTAGGACTCTTTAACGAAATCAGACGTAGAGGTGTGAATATTATCTTCAAGGAGTTTCAAAGGGGAGGACTTTTCAATGAGATCAGATGTAGAGGTGTGAAAGAGAATTTCAAAGGGTAGGACTCTTCAACGAAATCGGACGTAGATGTGTGAAAGGGGACTAGTTCAAATTTGGAACATTTTTATTGTAGAATAAAAATTTCAAAGGGTAGGACTTTTCAATGAGATCGGACGTAGAGGTGTGAAAGGGGATTGGTTCAATCTAAAGTCACCTAAGAAGACTCTCGATAAAAATCAGGAAATATTATCTTCAAGGAGTTTCAAAGAGTAGGACTCTTCAACAAAATCGAACGTAGAGGTGTGAAAGGGGATTGGTTCAAATTTGGAACATTTTATATAGGACTCTTCAACGAAATCGGACGTAGAGGTGTGAAAGGGGATTGGTTCAAATTTGGAACACCTAAGAAGACTCTCGATAAAAATTAAGAAATACTTAGAAGACTCTCGATAAAAATCAGGAAATATTATCTTCAAGGAATTTCAAAGGGTAGGACTCCAACCTCGATAAAAATCAGGAGAAATATTATCTTCAAGGAGTTTCAAAGGGTAGGACTTTTCAATGTTTCGATAAAAATCAGGAAATATTATCTTCAAGGAGTTTCAAAGGGTAGGACTTTTCAATGAGACCCGATAAAAATCAAGAAATATTATCTTCAAGGAATTTCAAAGGGTAGGACTCTTCAACGAAATAACTCTCAATAAAAATCAAGAAATATTATCTTCAAGGAATTTCAAAGGGTAGGACTCTTCAACGAAATCGGTGTAGAGGTGTGAAAAGGGAATGGTTCAAATTTTGAACATTTTATTGTAGAATCCAAAGGAAGAAGATGTGTGAAAAGGGGATTGGTTCAAATCTGGAACATTTTATTGTAGAATCCAAGGTAGGAAGAACTAGGGGATGTCATGGATCCTTAGGAGAACCCTAGTGACTTCCCAAGCTATCCTAATGTTTGGCTTCAATTTTGAGGAGAAAAATTAAAATGTTTCATCCTGCCAATTTTATTAGTTAGGGCTTATATTCCTGTGAAATGATCACACAAATAGTCTGGAAGATGTGAGGATTTAGGTCGTGACAAACGACAACCTCGGAATCCTAAGACGAGTTAGGGCTTATATTGTACAGCAGGCCTATACAAAGGTCTAAAGATGATATGAGGAATTACGTTGCATAAGCAAGCAACTTCGAAGTCCTATGGATTTATAGTTTAAGTCCAAGGAAGGAAGATTGGTTTCGATGGGGAAGACAAGTTCTGCTGTTGAAGATGATCGTGTTGCCCACCATGCTAGCTCCAAGCTCCTTATTGCGAGAAGTTTGAGTTTTCTAGGGTGTCAAGTTATGATGTCAAATTAGGTAGCCCTATGGTTTAAGTTCTTTAAATTTTATGAGGGCATATTAAAGTTGATTAGAGCGACACCGTTTAGGATCCTACGGTTCCCTCGTTCCGACACCACTATTTTCTATTAGATTCACTTAGTCCAATCCAACTTAATGAGTTCCATAATTTTATTTAAACCTTGGGAAGCCTCGTTAGCAACCGTAGGTTCAACTTAAGTTCCATAATTTCATTTAAACATTGACAAGCCTCATTAGCAACCGTAAGTTACCTCCTCCGAGGGATCCCCGATTATCTGATAGAGTCATCTTAATTTTGTTGTAATTGAAGTTTTGTGTGATGTTTGTGATTAAATTTTGAGTTGTTTTATATTTTGAATGTTGTGGCGGTGGATTTTATCTTGGTTGATTTTTATTTTGGTTCTGGTTTTGTGGTTATCCTGATAGTTTTAGTTTTCCATGCAAATTTGTATAAGCACAAAAGTATAACATAAAAGTACAAAAAAGACAATGCTGCAAACTGTAAAAGCGTACCTGTCTAGTCTTCTCGTTCCACCACCTCAAACTTAAAATGCATGTTAAGGCAGTTTATGGAGAGCAGGAAAAGTAAAGTTTTGGTAGTTTTCCTAACCCTATGTCATATTTTGGTCGGTCCTTAGGAGTTTAATTAAGGATGATTTTGTCAAGCAAAACATATTAAGTTTAGTGGATTTCGAGGTATCCAACATATCTAGAGAAAGAAGCAGGTCCGTGCTACTCTCTCGCTTCTTGGTGGAAAATCCCGAGCTCTCAACAAATCTAAAGAAGCAGCAGGTCCGTGCTGCTTTTTCTCTCTGCCTGGTGGAAAATCCCGTGTTCTTTTAAACTTATTATGTTGCTTAGTAATTCATCCTGTAAATACCCTTATTACTCAGTGAACATTGATGTCTCAATTATCCCTAAGA
>JXCR01127052.1:3884-19935 GCA_002079205.1 Phalaenopsis hybrid cultivar
CCTTATAGGAAGCTTTTCCCGAACCCAGCATAATATAAACCCTATTTAATTCCTTATATTAAATAGGGGAACTTGTCGGCCAATATATTGGTTTCGCAGACCAAACAAATGTCATAACTTTCTTTAGTTTATATGTTTGAGCCTCACCCTCAATCTTGTGTTCATCCTTCGGGATAGATACAGGATTTGAGGTAAAGCGCTCTTTCATCTAAAATATGAAAATTATGGGGTTAGTTTGACTTCATCTTTTTTAAAACTAAAATTTTTAAAACATCCTTCCGAAGAGGGCAGCGGGATTTTAATTCCGATGACCGATAGCTTCTTACGGGCAAACCCACACCAAAAATAGTGTCGACATTCATATATAAAAACAAGTTTACAAAATAAAAAATATAAGAATACAACTTATCTCACAATCCTTCCCAAGCAAATCCCTAGAAGTTCTCTTCAATCACTTTTCCTCTTTATAAGCACTCTCAATTCTCTCTTAGAAGTGTAATGAAGAAGAAATCTCTCACCTTCCCTCTTCTTAACCCTAGAAGAAAATCTCCAAGCCCTTGACTTTCTCTCTCTATCTCTTCCTCTTGCCTTTCATGTCCTTGAAGAAAATCTCCAAGCCATTGACTTTTTTTTTCTCTCTCTTGCCTTCTTCTTCTCCACGACACCACTAAAAACTCTTCTCCAAAACTCTCTCCTAAAACTCTCTCCTAACTCCTCCTTTCTTAACTCCATCAAAAATCTTCCTCAAGCCCTAGACTTTCCTCTCTTTTATTAGAGGTTGCCTCCCTCCAAAAAGAATTCAAATTTCCCTCCAAAATTATATCCAAAAGTCAACCCTTTTGAATTCAAAAGATGTGTCTATTGATTCAAGAGACATATCCCTTCATAAAAGAACCTTCCAAAGTTTCTAGAAGCATTGAATCACTCTATTGGGCTTTTAGAATAAATGTCCCTTTTGAAATTCACGCAAAATTTGTCCCGAACCACCTTAATACACAAAAAGCCATCTATGGCGCTTCAGGCGTTGGTTCTGGTGCTTCAGGAACCAACTTATTTATGACCGAGCTGTTATGGGTTTTGGCGCTCCAAAAGCAGCTCTCTGTCAAATAGCACTTTAGGCATCAGCTCTCTGTAAAGTGGAGCTTCAGGCGCCAAAATATTAAAATTCGTTGTTTTGGCTCCAAATTTCGTCTTTTTTGTTACTTTTACTCTAAATGCCTAAAATTGATATACCTGCAACAAAAATATTAAAATACCCTTCTTTAAAGTGCAATATCACCAAAAATAAGCATAAAATATATGCTTAAAACAACATATTATTTTGGTGTATCATTTTACATCTTGGAAGTGAAGTTATTTAAACTTTTCTTTTATCGTTTTATTTAAAATTTAGATATTACACTTTCACAACATCTAATCGTGCAAATAGCCTAAAAAGATAGGAAGATTTAATTCATACCGAACCGGCAACCTCAAAGTCCTAAAAAAGAGTTAGAACTTATGTTGCACAACACAGTTGTACAAAATCCTAATGATAATGTGAGGATTTACGTCATACTAGATGAACAACCTTGAAGTTCTAAGAATTTATATTATTTAAGTCTAAATAAAGTTTTGCTAAAGTAGACCCGCTTCGTTTGAGTTTTGATCATCATCTGACATTGTCCTCTGTCTACTTGCAGCTTATTTTGAACTTCTTATCGAGATGGATGTAGAATTTATGCTTCATATGTGAGCATGTAATTATTGTCGAGTCCCAGCGTATGGTGTAGTGTCCCTCATAAACATATGCCCTATTATTTCCTATTCTAGGGGTCCTTATAGGTATTGTAAATAGATTAACAAAATATATACAGTAACGCATAATAAGAAAGTCTAATAAAAATGAACTGGTAGTACGCACCTGCCGCCTGCGATTCCACTGCTGAAAGGGGTTAGAATTAAAAATAGAGCATGCAAACATTATGAAGGATTAAACAAGAACAAAATACATGTGTATACGTGTGTATAAAAATTAAGTGGCATATATATGGAAGATCACAAATAGTTATAAGAATTCAAGCTAGGGGTAGGCTCAGACTCATAATTCTCGAAGGACATCTGTTGGCAACCATAAACAATCTATGTGCTTTGTCCCGTCCAAACCCAGGTAGAAACTACCAACCAAACAATCAAAGGAAGGCAACACTTAGCTCGATCAAAGTGATTAACAAATGGATTTGTATAAGATAATATCCAATATTCTAATTTGCCAAGCATATGAAGTCAAATTTTTACTTAGCAGTCAAAAATAGTAATGTCACAATAAATGATTTTTTTGTTATATTATATATATAATTATTTTGTAAATCAAATTGTCCACAAAATTAATCACTCTGATTAGGCTAGAGCTATCAACATCCTAAGAAATCAAAAGGCAACTTCTCACCAAGTTTTGGTGAATAATAACATCGATCTACCCGAAAGTCCTCAGGTCAGGAGACACTATTCATGTATTTACTTTAAGTTTAAAGCATTTCAAACATGAGTATCTACATGTGTTTTCTTTATGTTCAAAGTGTATGAAACTTGAGTTATCTACATGTGTTTTCTTTATGTTTAAAGCATGTGAAAGTGAAGTAGACTTCATGTAATCCCTGTATCTTTCTATGCATGTGAGATATTCTCTCCATGTAGTTTTTCCCATGTAATTTTCCCCCACTTTTGACAATATGTTTTGTGTAGTTTTACCCATGTATTCCCTTCATGTTTTCCATGATTTTAAGTGTAGTTTTACCCAGTTAGTTTTCTCCTATGTTTGCCATGATTTTATATGNTTTTAAAGCATTTCAAACATTAGTATCTACATGTGTTTTCTTTATGTTCAAAGTGTATGAAACTTGAGTTATCTACATGTGTTTTCTTTATGTTTAAAGCATGTGAAAGTGAAGTAGACTTCATGTAATCCCTGTATCTTTCTATGCATGTGAGATATTTTCTCCATGTAGTTTTTCCCATGTAATTTTCCCCCACTTTTGACAATATGTTCTGTGTAGTTTTACCCATGTATTCCCCTCATGTTTTCCATGATTTTAAGTGTAGTTTTACCCAGTTAGTTTTCTCCTATGTTTGCCATGATTTTATATGCAATTTTACCCACGTAATTTTACCCCATCATTGCAATCGTTTTATGTGAAGTTTACCCATGTGATTTTACCCCATGTTTGTCATGGTTTCATGTGTAGTTTACTCTATATAATTTCTCCATTTATATCATACTCCAATTTTACCGTACTCCATGTATAGTATCCTCCATGTGTACTTTCTTTCATGTGATAAATATATGAAGGTGAATTAAATTTAATGTGTAGGATTTCCCCATGTGATAAGTATTTTTTTCCATACACAAATTATGTAAATAAACAAGAGAACTTCTCGTGTTTAGTTTTTGGGTGATTTGCAAGCAAGCTTATTTTTGTGCTCAGGAATGATCATTTGCAAGCCTAAGTGTTTAGGATTTGTCACTTGCAACTTTAGGTGATGAGCACATGTTAATTCACAAACTTATATAATCTAAACATTTAAAAATTCATAAAACATATAATTTTAAAGCCTTCTAAAAATAACCTAAAACCTCTAAACATTTAAAAATCAAAAATAATTTTAAACATTTTAANTTCCATGTGTACTTTCTTTCATGTGATAAATATATGAAGGTGAATTCAATTTAATGTGTAGGATTTCCCCATGTGATAAGTATTTTTTTCCATACACAAATTATGTAAATAAACAAGAGAACTTCTCGTGTTTAGTTTTTGGGTGATTTGCAAGCATGCTTATTTTTGTGCTCAGGAATGATCATTTGCAAGCCTAAGTGTTTAGGATTTGTTACTTGCAACTTTAGGTGATGAGCACATGTTAATTCACAAACTTATATAATCTAAACATTTTAAAATTCATAAAACATATACTTTTAAAGCCTTCTAAAAATAACCTAAAACCTCTAAACATTTAAAAATCAAAAATAATTTTAAACATTTTAAAAATAATTTAAAACCTTTAATAATTTTAAAACCTATTAAAATAGCTTAAAACTTTTAATCAATTNCTATTAAAATAGCTTAAGACTTTTAATCAATTTTAAACCCATTTAAAAATAAATAAAACCCTTAAACATTTAAAAATACAAAACAATTTTAAAACCTTTTAAAAATTACTTAAAACATTTATTCAATGAAATTCTAAAATAATTTTAAAACCTATTAAAAAAATAATAACTTAAAACCTCCAAACATTTTAACATTCAAAAGAGTTTTAAACCACTACAATTTTATATAAATAAATAATTACTTAAATCTTTTGAAACAGCATAATATTTAAATAACTTAAAACCTTTTAAAATAAAAAAGAGAATAATTTAGAACCTATAATAATTAAAAACAATTTNTCTAAAATTTTATATAAATAAATAATTACTTAAATCTTTTGAAACAGCATAAAATTTAAATAACTTAAAACCTTTTAAAATAAAAAAGAGAATAATTTAGAACCTATAATAATTAAAAACAATTTAACATTTTAAAACAATTCAAAATCTTAATCTAAAAATACTTTAAAATAATTCAAAATTCCTAATTTTAAACTATTTTAAAACATTCTTTTTTTGTAAAGAACAATAATTTTAAAACACTTTAAAACTATTTGAAATAAATTTAAATTTTCAATTTTCGAAGCACTTTAAAACCATTTGAAATACTTAAATTTACAACTTTAAAAAACAAAAAAAAAAATTGAACATAGAAAATATTTTAAACTTCTAAAATAAGCTTGAAACTCTTAAACCTTAGGCATTTGAAATATTTTAAATACTTCAACTCTTAAAAAACATTCAAAATTTGAATCAAAACTTCATATTNGACAATTTAACATTTTAAAACAATTCAAAATCTAAATCTAAAAATACTTTAAAATAATTCAAAATTCTTAATTTTAAACTATTTTAAAACATTCTTTTTTGTAAAGAACAATAATTTTAAAACACTTTAAAACTATTTGAAATAAATTTAAATTTTAAATTTTCGAAGCACTTTAAAACCATTTGAAATACTTAAATTTTCAACTTTAAAAAACAAAAAAAAAAATTTTGAACATAGAAAATATTTTAAACTTCTAAAATAAGCTTGAAACTCTTAAACTTTAGGCATTTGAAATATTTTAAATACTTCAACTCTTAAAAAACATTCAAAATTTGAATCAAAACTTCATATTTTCTAAATTGCCTTTTCAAACCATCTAAATAACCCCCTCTCCAAATTATATAAGCTTACACAGTTTTAATTACTAAAATTCATAACTTTTCAAGCAATTCACAAGATGACTCTTTAGGCTTCCAATCTATTGTTTATAAATTCTCATATAAAATCACATAATCCTATAATCCTCATATAAAATTTAATGACCAAACTTTAAACCAACACTTGTAAACAAATTAAAAAAATGCAAAAATTTGAACACAAAATAACCCTTATTTTGTGTAGACAGGCAAATCAAGGAGCTGAACCAAATTATGAATTATACATCAAACCCCAAAAATAAATATAGAATTCACCAACTTAAATAATGAAAATCATCATTTGACAGATCAACTGTGTAAACACTTAGTAAGCCAACCTAGAAATAAAACTCAGGATCACATTAACCCTTGAATTGCTCTGTCTAAAAGCCTAGGTTAATTTGCTAGGTAGTAGTTAATGGTAAAAATTAGGACCTATAAAACGAACAACACGGCCTTTCCCACTTAAACTATGGAGGTGCCCTATGATGAATTAAACTACGGTTACTCAAAAAGACACCTCAAACCACCAAGTAGGAAGGTATACACTCAATATCACTATGAAATTAAGTGGAGACCTCTAACTGTCTGATCGGTTAATAATTTAAGAACAAGGTGAATCTTTTGAGATTTGGAATATCTTTAATTATAAAATAATATTGGTAGATAGTTTTCCTCATTCCAACTGTTTGTTCATGCCTTGATAATCCAAGCTCTAGGGTTGGGTTGCGAAACTTATCCATATGAAACTTAGGTTAATGATCCACCAACCCATTCATACATGGCCTCTATCAAAGGAGATGTTGAGCTTGCACTTACATTGAAGGTCATTTTGGCTCCTATTGATGAATGATACAAGACGATGAATAGTGATTCTAATGAAATTGATACTAATTATCATAAAAAAATATATAATAGACTACAACCATATCATTCTTTTATGGCATGGCCTATTACAATGGCATAACCATAATAGATCCATTATAAAAGATAATATCTCATCTACTAGCACTCATGTTTGTGTCCATCGGATGGAGCTAGAGTGGCAAAAAGTTGCATTTTTCAGTGGCCAATTTGTTGAAGTAACATCATTCAAGGAAGAATTCATTTTAGAAGATTTTGCTTGAAGATATGTTCTTCTTAGGAAGATGGAGCTCTAACTAATATTAAATGGATGTGCACTTATGAACAACATATAATATATGATGTTTTATTCTAATAAGAACTTGATAAATATAATTTTTGGTTAGCATCACCAATTATAACAACCATATATGCGACACTTAAATGCATCGAGCCTCAAGTGGTCTGTTGGGATGAAGAGAATATCAAGTTTAGGTGCTTAGCCTAGATGCACAAATCCTATAATAGTAATAAGACATCTAAATGAATTTCAAAATTCATATGTCAATTCATAAATTTGAGTTTTAGTTAATTCATTATTGTGAGCTTTAGCCAATAATATAATCTTAAATTGAGAGATATTATAAGCTATATTAAAGTTAAATTTAATTTATATGTATTGTACATAAATCCTAGGCTGCTAATTGTATAGAAAGTTGGAGATACTATCAAACAATTTTAAACATGGATGGTAGTTTAATGTTGGGTAATTATAGCATGATTTAATTGATGTTAATTGTATTAATGCAAATCATTGTATATTTTTGTTAGTCTTCATAATCATAAAGATAGGATGCAATGAGTCTTAGTTGTCTTTTCTTATGGTCCAAAATCAATTATAACAATTTCATTGAGAGATTTTTTGTATCACTTCAAATAGACATGCATGTCATCCTAATGGTTGTAGAGAAACTTTTTCATAGGCATTACACCATCATTATCAAAGATCTATGCCTTAAATACTCTAAGAATGGAATTGCCAATCAAATTCAAGATTAACTTATTCACGAACAACGAGCCGTTTTGACAACCCTAGATTGTTGCAGACTTGCTAGCCTAGTTCAAGGAAGTCTTGGTTACTAAACTCATAGAGACTTGCAAAACATACAATGAACTTGTCAAACCAACTGAGCTCGATTATAATACCCAACCCCAACAACTAATTAATGACTTGAACCAGAGAAACTAAAACTTTTTTCCTAACTAACCAACTAAAATCGGTCAGAGTTCTTATGCTAAATACCTCTTATATGTTAGAGTGAGTAACCAAATGATCTCATTTCAAGCATTTATGTAGCATGGTGTACTATTGAGCATATAATTGATTCCTCTACTCTCACTTGTATTCTTTATAATATCTTCTCTTTTCTTTCACACAAATTAGGATTTCAGAGTAACAAATAAATCAATATTCAATATTCTCATAAGTACAGTGAGCAAAACTTCATGCCATAAAGTAAAAGAGATGTATGGAGATCAATAGAAGGAGCTTGTGAGAACTAGCTAAAGAAGCATTAGNTTTCCTGTACTCTCACTTGTAATCTTTATAATATCTTCTCTTTTCTTTTGCACAAATTAAGATTTCAGAGTAACAAATAAATCAATATTCAATATGCTCAAAAGTACAGTGAGCAAAATTTTATGCCATAAAGTAAAAGAGATGTATGGAGATCAATAGAAGGAGCTTGTGAGAACTAGCTAAAGAAGCATTAGCAGGGTGACTTTAGTTAACGATGGAGAACCAATATATGTAACTACATAAAAACTTAATATAAATAAAAGTCAGACTTAACAAAACAATTTAAGAAATAGAGCAGATCCCACAAATACTTGTTCTTATAATGTTTTAAGAGATANAATGGAGAACCAATATCTGTAACTACATAAAAACTTAATATAAATAAAAGTGAGACTTAACAAAACAATTTAAGAAATAGAGCAGATCCCACAAATACTTGTTCTTATAATGTTTTAAGAGATAATAATTATTATAAGGTCAATGAATTTGATGATGGTTTAAGCGAATCACTGATTTTATTAGCATCGTATTCATTAAACTATGGTGAAATTTTAGAAAAAAGAAAGTATATGGTCTGAAATCATAAAATGCAAATATTATTTGCACATATATTTGTTTTCTCGGTTCTTTTTAAACACCCAAAGTCAATAGCTTGTCGATTATATGTCGTTGTATAATTTCCTTATCAGAATAAATCTCCCTCTTGAATCATATAAATTATTTGAAGATGAGAGGAATCGAAAAGAAGGATGTATGACAATAAATAGACAAACAAATAAAAAGAAACAAAGTGATTATATATCTGAACAAGATCGGATCGAAGTACCTCGAAACACAACATTCAAAAAGAGAATCCCTACATAAGTCACTCATAACCAGAGAACCAAAAAGATTATTTTTGTTTTGGGGTAAAGAGACTTCCAGAGGAACATATCCCTCTGGTTAATTACATCATTCGGGATACTCAGGAAAACTCTCAATAAAAGGAGTTTCACTTATATTATCATGAACCTGGAGAATAGGCCATCAAAGGTGATTTCATATTGAAACGTCTTGATGCTTTCAAAGATCTCGCTAAGCCACAGAGCAAAGAGTGAGTCTCATGGATAGTGACTTGTCAGCATCAGAACCTACAAAATAACCAAAATCATCTCGATGGGGATTTCCCTATATATCAGAGCTCATCGGGCCATAAGAGCAGATGGTGAATCATTATATCCCAAACGAGCAGCAGATCATTAGTAATCGAGTCGTCAAGAGGATATCAACGAATCCAAAGGAGGGATATGGCTCAAAGGGGCTCAACAAGAGAAATGGTAGAATAATCCTAAGAGGTAGAGATAGTCTGGTCGGGATACCATGGACCCTTCATCCTAAGCTATTAGGACCCTAAGTTTGTCTGATCATGAAAGTAGTTGAACCAACATATTCAAAGATTTTCAGTCAGCAATCTATGAATTGTGTCATCTACGGGGACCTAGGTAGCCCTAAGGTCAAAAAAACGAAACTCTATCCTATGACTACAAGTGGAGCTCCAACAGCTGTGACTTATACTCGATAAAATAAGAGAAATGGGGGTTCAGCTACAAAGCTAGAAATGCTCCCAATAAAAGAACTTACGCTCATCTGGGTTGGGAGCCTCTTGACACTCTAAACGCACTAGACAACCACCTAAGTAAAAATCTATAATGAGACAATTGGGTTGGAGAAGCTCAGGGGTTTTTCCTTAGGACATGCAAATATGAATGCAATTATTTATCAGTCCTAAGCGTAGAGGCTCTATCATATGACTTGGGTGAAAGCCATACATGCTGCTCTTTTAAAATTCAGCCCAAAGGCCACACAAGAAAGTAAAAGTGTGGATTTTAAGGTCCTTAATATTTTAATCCTAAAATTTTCATTATCTTGAATATTTTAATAAGATTTAGTAGAAAATTAAGAATTTTTAATTCTAAATTGCCTAAATTATATCGTCAAATTCTCAGACATACCACACATGAAAACGGGCGAAACAACCAAGCACCCAAGCATGCGACAAAGGCAATAAAACAAGCTGGCTAAAATAATAAGAAAGGTTGACGTCGCTTAGTCAGCGACATATCCCAGAAAAGAAAAAGAGTGATTGTACTCCACATATACATGTCTGGTCATAATTCTATACATCAATATCAAATATAAAATTACAATATGAGACATGAGTTGTTGCTCCTGGTCTCTTGCCATGGCTCCTGCGCCAAAGCACCTCAGAACTCATGCTGAAATCTTATTTTCGCTACTAGAATCACCTAATGACTCTAAAAAGTACATAAAAAAAGAACTTGTCTAGCATGAAAATATGTTAGCACAAAAAACTATCCACTTGCAACATGTCTGAGTCATGTCTAGTGGTGAAGCTAAGCAGCGCCTACAAACAAAAGTTAGCACGTAAATCATTACATACTCCCCCTTTTTATTATACATGTGTGCATGCATATATATGGTATGGCTTCCTGTAGAAGACCAGTCTAGTATATTATCATGCACACAAAAAATCAGCATGCACAAGCACATCAAAAGCATAAAGCAAGAAAGTTGTCTGGCAAGGGCAACCAAACCAGCAAAGAACATCAGCTAGACATCAAAAAGACTACCTAGCATTCTATTCCAAGCCCAGCACACCATCTAATAAAAAAATTCTTAGCTAGCATCTAAGTGCATGTGGTAAAGTCTTCGTTTACCATATAACTTCGAAGAGGTTTCCACATCGACTTTGTTCTAAAAATCCAAAGGATTTAAAGCACGTCACAAGAAAAAGGGTGACATTTTAAAAGAGGTGGCCTCATATATGTCCTAACATATATAAATTTTAAAGTAAGGTGAATAATACTTATAATAGCAAAAATATACTTTTTCTTTATACTTAAAATAGTGGACCATAAGATGTGAGTCAGTGACGCTTGTGACATACTTTATAGTTCTTGGATCTTTAGCACAGTCATATTGGTTATTGCTCGTGATATAGAAATATGCAATGCTCATCGAGATATACTCATAGGAAATGCTCATTTGAGTATCACGACCAACAAATGGGTCACTCTCCTAACGAGTAGGACAAGCCATCAAGGTGAATGGGCAAGCATACAAACATGAAAAAATCTCACATTGTGATTGTTCGACTGAAGCATGAAGCAATCACAATGAGAGCCAAAAGGTGAAGTACACATCATTCAAATGAATGCAATGATGCTACATACAACATGACACACACGAATGGAATGTACCAGTAAAACAAGTCGCCTATAGAGAGGAATTACATCTGCCCAGGAGACCCGGAGTGCCACTCGACAAGAAAGCACCGACTACGAGTGAGTTTGCATCAAGTAAAAGGATACATATAAAGAGGATTTACACCATACCCAAAAAGCACTCACCGAGCACACATGCAAACATACAAAATATACAACAAACATATGAGATGAGTCTGACATACAGAAATGTAGTAGGCATTTGAGAAATGTCAAGCATACACCATGTGAATGACACTAAAATGGCAAGCATGAAANCTGTACATAAATCCTAGGCTGCTAAATAGATGGCTATTAAAGTCATATTTGATGAGTTACAGCATTCACTTAATAAATCAATGGTGTTCATTTCATTTTTCAGATGAGTTTTTATTCATAAGCTATAATCAAGTGACATGAATCCTTTTAAATGCAGATTATCTTATTTTGGGTCATCTATAGAAAGTTGGAGATACTATCAAACAATTTTAAACATGGATGGTAGTTTAATGCTGGGTAATTATAGCATGAATTTAATTGATGTTAATTGTATTAATGCAAATCATTGTATATTTTTGTTAGTCTTCATAATCATAAAGATAGGATGCAATGAGTCTTAGTTGTCTTTTCTTATGGTCCAAATCAATTATAACAATTTCATTGAGAGATTTTTTGTATCATTTCAAATAGGCATGCATGTCATCCTAATGGTTGTAGAGAAACTTTTTCATAGGCATTACACCACATTATCAAAGATCTATGCCTTAAATACTCTAAGAATGGAATTGCCAATCAAATTCAAGATTAACTTATCAGAAAGATTTAAGACAAGCTCGTCAAGCCAAACTTAAGGTAAAATTTTCAATCATATTCAAGGAAGACTTACCAATCGAGTTCAAGGTAAGATTTCCCCCTAAGATTGTTGTGCGGGTGTAAACGAGCCAAAGCTCGCTCTTGTTCGGCTCGTTTATATTTCGAGCTCAAAAAGTGTGTTCGTGTTAGGTTCGTTTGCTTAACGAGCCGAANACTTTTATCTCAATAAGTGGGGTCCGTTATATGAATCCTTTTTCGATTTTTATACATATGCACGTCTTCTTAGGTCTACATTTGCTTTTTTTTTAACATAACTCAAATCTAAAACATCGAATCATCAGTTGGTTGACGATTAATAATTGAATTAGTATATTCTGATTACATTTTGTAAGATAAATTTAATTTTTTTTTTCAAATTTGTTTTGAACTAAATAAATTATATATTTGCAGTTTAAATTAATTTAAACATTACATGTTTCTCTAAATAAATTTAAATNACTAATCACGTAGCCATAAGATGTTGAGGATTGGGGCAAGACTTAAAAATTATTGTTTATATTAAAACATCATTTGAGTCTACTTCAATAATTTTTATTCTATTTTATTAATTAATACTTTTAATTGATTATAAATCTTTGTAGCCCTCAAGACAATTAAATTTTTTAAAAATACTACTCATCAAAGATAGATAGATAGATATATAGATATATATATATATAAATGATTAGTAGTATTTCAAGCCAAAACAAGCCGAACACGAACGAATAAATCTTTGTTCGTGTTTTTCGTGTTCGGCTCGTTAACTTAGCGAACGAGCCGAACACGNCTAGGGATGTAAACGAGTCGAACGCGAGCAAGCCCCGGCGTAGCTCGTGTTTGGCTAGTTTATATTTCGAGTTCAAAAAGTGTATTCCTGTTCGGCTCGTTTGCTTTGCGAGTCGAATACAAGCAGTTCTCAAACAAATAGTCGTTTTGACAAACCTTAATTACGTAGCCATAAGAAGTTAAGGATTGGGGCAAGATTTAAAAATTATTGTTTATATTAAAACATCATTTGAGTGTACTTTAATAATTTTTATTCTATTTTATTAATTAATACTTTTAATCGATTATAAATCTCACACACGCGCGCGCGCGCGCAAACGAACAAATCTTTGTTCGTGTTTTTCGTGTTTGGCTCGTTAACTTAGCGAACGAGCTGAACACAAGCTTCTTAACGAGTCAAACACGAGTTGTTCGCGAACAACGAGCCGTTTTGACAACCCTAGATTGTTGCAAACTCTCTAGCCTAGTCCAAGGAAGTCTTTGTTACTAAACTCACAAAGACTTGCAAAACATACAATGAACTTGCCAAACCAACTAAGCTCGATTATAATACCCAATCCCAACAACTAATTAATGACTTGAACCAGAGAAACTAAAACTTTTTTCCTAACTAACCAACTAAAATCGGTCNATCTAAGTTAATAATTTTAATTCTGTTTTGTTAATTAATACTTGAATTGATTATAAATTTTTGTAGTTTTGTAGCCAATTAAATTTTTTAAAAATACTACTCATCAAAGATATATATATCTTTGATGAGCAGTATTTCGAGTCAAAACGAGCCGAACACGAATGAACAAATTTTTCTTCGTGTTGTTTGTGTTTGGCTCGTTAACTTGGATAACGAGCCGAACACGAGCTTCTTAACGAGTCGAATATGCGCTGTTCGCAAACAACGAGCCATTTTGACAGCCCTATATGTCCGATTAAATCCGTTCAATCTGTCTTAGTATTCAAATTTAAAAATAATTTAACAGTTTAATTCAAAATTAACCTTTTAACTAAAATTGCCAAATTAATTTTTTTCTTAGCAAAGAGCATCTGCCTTGCTTTGTTATAAACTGCGTTGAATTATACGTATCATACTCATAATCAATTATTCATTTATAATGAAATATGATTCTCTGCAGGACCATAATTGCTGCAATCAAATATCTCCCAATTTACTAAATTGTCTTATATAAAATTAATAACATTTATAATAATTTGGCTTGTACAGGGCTTGTCGTTCTTTAAGGACAGCAGTTGCTTATTATTCTCTATAACATGTGTTATTGGAGAAAATTTTGGGTACGTAAGACATACACAACGCTGTGTACGTCAGAAAGGTTATTCAGAGGATATTGGGGGGTTATATCCACGTTATAACCCCTGTAATCTACTTGTAACTTCTAGTAAGTTTCACGTTTTCGTTTTCATATATTTATAGGTTACAGAGGGNCCTTTAACATGTGTTATTGGAGAAAATTTTGGGTACGTAAGACATACACAACGTTGTGTACGTCAAAAAGGTTATTCAGAGGATATTGGGGGGTTATATCCACGTTATAGCCCCTGTAATCTACTTGTAACTTCTAGTAAGTTTCACGTTTTCGTTTTCATATATTTATAGGTTACAGAGGGTATAATGCGGATATAGCCCCCCAATACCCTTTGAATAACCCCCGTGACGTACGCAGCACTGGTCGTGTTATAGAACTGGAGTCAGAAGAGGTGCTCTACTTCTTTCGATCACTCAATAATTAATATTTATTAATATCCTTACATTGATTAAACAAATTTTATATTTAATTAAAAATTTTTAAAGATAACTAAAATTTTAGACAATCGGACTGAATTACAACTTATTATAAAAGTTTGAGAAAGTTTTTCGTGGGCCGGAAAATAAAGCAATTATATTTATTTATTTATTATTTTGACTTTGAACCCCACAAAAGCCCGGCCAAGTTTAAGTATGGTGAGCTGTTCAATATTGTAAATATATAACAGCTATATCCAGAAAAAAAGTTCAAAATTATTTATAAAAGTTGATTTGACCAACATAAACCTTTATTCACACTTATATTGTTTATAGATTTGAATACATTTGACTAAACAGATGTTTAGTACAAGATACAAGAAATGAAATAAATTGTCAAATAAGCATTAAATGAGTAATACTTTTGTGCTTCTTGTTGGAACATGCAGTTATAATGAATTAATGGTATAATGCTCTCAAAGTAAATATGAAGCATGAGAGGACCAAAATTTAGTGTGGATAGAAAATATGTCAGCGCTCATTCTGAGATCTGATTGTTGATGAAGAAGAGCCTACTGATAGATGCCAACTCATTTGATCGGGTGTAGTCGTCCAAGTCGAAGCTAGCAAGGTGATTCAAGTTTAGTCAACTGACGTTGATTAAGCCCAATAGACCGAATTGGACTTGCAGAGTCGAAGCCAATCAAGCTCACTCGATTGACTAAGCCGAGTGATAAGCTCATACCTGTAAAATACCAAGATTATTCTTATCCGAATATTATTTTCAAGCATATACACAAAAATTTTCTCTTTTTCTCCATAAAATATTATTTTTATAAAATACATTAAAATAAAATGACAAAAAATTGTTAAAACTTATCAAGTAAAATTCATATAACCAGAATCAACTATCATAAGATAAAAAAATGATACCAGAGGTTTTTGTTCTTTATATCAGTTTTAAACGTTATATAGTTTGTATATATATATATATATATATATATATATATATATATATATATATATATATATATATATATNTTTCAAAATTGCCTTTTCAAACCATCTAAACAACCCGTCTCCAAATTATATAAGCTTACACAGTTTTAATTACTAAAATTCACAACTTTTCAAGCAATTCACAATTCCAATCTATTGTTTATAAATTCTCATATAAAATCACATAATCCTATAATCCTCATATAAAATTTAATGACCAAACTTTAAACCAACACTAGTAAACCAATTAAAAAAATGCAAAAATTTGAACACAAAATAACCCTTATTTTGTGTAGACATGCAAATCTAGGAGTTGAACCAAATTATGAATTATACATCAAACCCCAAAAATAAATATAGAATTCACCAACTTAAATAATGAAAATCATCATTTGACAGATCAACTGTGTAAACACTTAGTAAGCCAACCTAGAAATAAAACTCAGGATCACATTAACCCTTGAATTGCTCTGTCTAAAAGCCTAGGTTAATTTGCTAGGTAGTAGTTAATGGTAAAAATTAGGACCTATAAAACAAACAACACGGCCTTTCCCACTTAAACTATGGAGGTGCCCTATGATGAAGTAAACTACGGTTACTCAAAAAGACACCTCAAACCACCAAGTAGGAAGGTATACACTCAATATCACTATGAAATTAAGTGGAGACCTCTAACTGTC
>JXCR01127052.1:27764-49417 GCA_002079205.1 Phalaenopsis hybrid cultivar
AAAAAAAAAAAAAAAAAAAAAAAAAAAAAAAAAAAAAAAAAAAAAAAAAAAAACTTATATCGTTCTCCTCTTGTACTACGTATGTGGGAGTGCTCCATCGGTGTGCTTCAAGGCCCCTATACCGCCACAATTAGAGTGAAAATTCAGCTTTGCCTGTTCCCAGTTCCTCTAATACTTATGAGAATCTCAGGCCCTAAGCAGTTCGGCAAACACATCCTTGCCCAGCCACAAGAGGCGCACACGTGTCTGACGTATATCGCCGAACTGGTCTCGCAGATGATCACTCGTCTTGTGCTTGAAGTTTTTGTGGATGTGTGCCCCCTCATCGGGGGACCATGACCATTGGTTTTGTAAATTGAATTAAAAATTTTTGCGGAGACGATGATGCTTAGGTTTATGATTGATTTTTCACTTAGAGACAAAATATAAAAAAACACATCTGTGAGAGGACTGGTGTAGCTACAAAAGAATACATTATTAGCGGGGGGGCGTNACTTTTTAAAAACCCAAAGTCACTAGCTTGTCGATTTATATGTCGTTGTATAATTTCCTTATTAGAATAAATCTCCCTCTTGAATCATATAAATTATTTGAAGAGGAGAGGAATCGAAAAGAAGGATGTATGACAATAAATAGACAAACAAATAAAAAGAAACAAAGTGATTATATATCTGAACAAGATCGGATCGAAGTACCTCGAAACACAACATTCAAAAAGAGAATCCCTACATAAGTCACCCATAACCAGAGAACCAAAAAGAATATTTTTGTTTTGGGGTAAAGAGTCTTCCAGAGGAACATATCCCTTTGGTTAATTACATCCTTTGGGATACTCAGAAAAACTCTCGATAAAAGAAGTTTCACTTATATTATCATGAACTTGGAGAATAGGCCATCAAAGGTGATTTCATATTGAAACGTCTTGATGCTTTCAAAGCTCTCGCTAAGCCACAGAGCAAAGAGTGAGTCTCATTGATAGTGGCTTGTCAGCATCAGAACGTACAAAATAACCAAAACCATCTCGATGGGGATGTCCCTATATATCAGAGCTCATCGGGCCATAAGAGCATATGGTGAATCATTATATCCCAAACGAGCAGTAGATCATCAGTAATCGAGTTATCAGGAGGATATCAACGAATCCAAAGGAGGGATATGGCTCAAAGGGGCTCAACAAGAGAAAGGGTAGAGTAATCATAAAAGGTAGAGGTAGTCGGGTCGAGATACCACGGACCCTTCATCCTAAGCTATTAGGACCCTAAGTCTGTCTGATCATGAAGGTAGTTGAACCAACACATTCAAAAATCTTCAGTCAACAATCTATGAATTGCGTCGTCTACAGGGACCTAGGTAGCTTTAAGGTCAAAGAAACGGAACTTTATCCTATGACTACAGGTGGAGCTCCAAGATGTGAGACTTATACTCGGTAAAAGAAGAGATAGGGAGGTTCAGCTACAAAGCTAGAAATGCTCCCAATAAAAGGACTTATGCTCATCTGGGTTGGAGCTTTTTAACACTCTAAACGCACTAGACAACCACCTAAGTAGAAATCTATGATGAGACAATTGGGTTGGAGAAGCTCAGGGGTTTTTCCTTAGGACATGCAAATATGAATGCAATTATTTACCAGTCCTAAACGTAGAGGTTCTATCATATGACTTGGGTGAAAGCCATATATGCAGCTAATTTAAAATTCGGCCTGAAGACCACACAAGAAAGTAAAAGTGTGGATTTTAAAGTCCTTAATATTTTAATTCTAAAATTTTCATTATATTGAATATTTTAATAATATTTTGTAGCATATTAAGAATTTTAAATTCTAAATTGCCTAAATTATATCGTCAGATTCCCAGACATACCACACATGAAAACGGGCTAAACAACCAAACACCCAAGCATGCGACAAAGGCAATAAAACAAGCTGGCTAAAATAATAAGAAAGGCTGACGTTGTTGAGTCAGCGACATATCCCAGAAAAAAAAGAGTGATCGTACTCTACATATACATGTCTGATTCTAATTCTATACATCAATATCAAATACAAAATTATGATATGAGACACGAGTTGTTGCTCCTGGTCCCCTGCCATGTGGCTTCTGCGCTAAAACACCTCAGAACCCATGCTGAAATCTTATTTTCATTATAAGAATCTCCTAATGACTCTAAAAAGTACATAGAAAAAAGAAAAGAACTTGACTAGCATGAAAATATGTTAGCACAAAAAACTATCCACATGCAACATGTCTGAGTCATGTCTGGTGGTGAAACTAAGCAGCACCTACAAACAAAAGTTAGCACGTAAATCATTACATACTCCCCCTTTTTATTATACATGTGTGCATGCATATATATGGTATGGCTTCCTTTAGAAAATCATTCTAGTATATTATCATGCATATCAAAAATCAGCATGCACAAGCACATCAAAAGCATAAAGCAAGAAAGTTGTCTGACAAGGGCAACCAAACCAGCATAGAACAATAGCTAAACATCAAAAAGACTACCTAGCATCCTATTCTAAGCCTAGCACACCATCTAACAAAAAAATTCTTAGCTAGCATCTAGGTGCATGGGGTAAAGTCTCTGGTCACCATATGACTTTGATGGGATTGCCACACCGACCCCATTTTAAAAATCCAAAGGATTTAAAGCACGTCACAAGAAAAAAGGGTGACATTTTAAAAGAGGTGACCTCATATATGTCCTAAAATATATAAATTTTAAAGTAAGGTGAATAATACTTATAGTAGCAAAAATATACTTTTTTTATACTTAAAATAATGGACCATAAGATGCGGGTCAGTGACGCTTGTAACATACTTTATAGTTCTTGGATCTTTAGCACAGTCATATTGGTTATTGCTCGTGATACAAAAATTCAAAATACTCATCGAGATATCCTCTTAGGAAATGCTGGTTTGAGTTTCACAACCAACAAACGAGTCACTCTCCTAACGAGTAGGACAAGTCATCAAGGTAAATGAGCAAGCATACAAACATGAAAAAATCTCACATTGTGATTGTTCGACTGAAGCATGAAGCAATCACGATGAGAGGCAAAAGGTGAAGCACACATCATGCAAATGAATGCAATGATGCTACATACAACATGACACACACGAATGGAATGTACCAGTAAAACAAGTCGCCTATAGAGAGGAATTACATCTGCCCAGGAGACCCGGAGCGCCACTCGACAAGCAAGCACCGGCTACGAGTGAGTTTGCATCGAGTAAAAGGATACATATAAAGAGGATTTACACCATACCCAAAAAGCACTCATCGAGCACACATGCAAACATACAAAATATACAACAAACATATGAGATGAGTCTGACATATAGAAATGTAGTAGGCATTTGAGAAATGTCAAGCATACACCATGTGAATGACACTAAAATGGCAAGCATGAAAATATGTAAAGTTTCAAACATACTAAGTCATATGATTCAAATGAGTAAGAATCACATACTTAGGTGGACACATATTATGCCTCACATGAGTTCAGCTGATGTGAAACATAACTCTTATTCAACGTGATGTGAAATACCACACAAGCCTTCATGGGGAACGAGTCATGTGGCTATACATGTGAGTCAACTCCTCCCAAGTGTGTAAGTGTTCGTCCCCGTACTTATACCATCGTATGTGGGGAAGACACTTACAAGTGTGGGTGCTCAAAGAGACAACACAAGCAGGGATGCTCCAAGAGATACCCAAACATGTCACTTGCAAAGCATGCAAGACAAAAATATTTTACATGTAATTAAATAAATCATAGACATTCAGTCAAAAAGATTTTTCATACACATACAAAGAAAACATGCAACATGCAAGAAAGAATACAAACATGACAGTGATCGGTCGACCAGACCGTGGGGGCCAGTCAAACTAAAAGGATGGGTTGATCAATCTTGGACGATCGATCGGACACAAAAAAATGGGTGATCGGCCTAGGACTGTCAATCAAACCAAAAGCAGGTGATAGAATCATGGCGGTCTATCGAACCCAAAGTGGGCGATCGACCNCATACATGTGAGTCAACTCCTCCCAAGTGTGTAAGTGTTTGTCCCCGTACTTATACCATCGTATGTGGGGAAGACACTTACAAGTGTGGGTGCTCAAAGAGACAACACAAGCAGGGATGCTCCAAGAGATACCCAAACATGTCACTTGCAAAGCATGCAAGACAAAAATATTTTACATGTAATTAAATAAAGCATAGACATTCAGTCAAAAAGATTTTTCATACACATACAAAGAAAACATGCAGCATGCAAGAAAGAATACAAACATGACAGTGATCGGTCGACCAGACTGTGGGGGCCAGTCAAACTAAAAGGATGGGTTGATCAATCTGGGATGATTGATCGGACACAAAAAAATGGGCGATCGGCCTGGGACTGTCAATCAAACCAAAAGCAGGTGATAGAATCATGGCGGTCTATCGAACCCAAAGTGGGCGATCGACCCATAGCAGTCGATCAAACCTAAAGGATCAGATGATCGGCCTGGGACAACCGATCGCACCAAAAGCAGATGATCAACACGGGGCAGTCGATCGTATCCAAAGGACCAGGTGATCGGGTTGGGATGGTCGATCACACCCAAAGAAGCTGATAATCGGGCGGGTACGGCCGATCGAACCCGAAAAATAAGTCAATCGGGCTGGGATGGCCGATCGAACCCAAAGCGGGCGATCAAACTGGTGTGGTCGATCAAACCCCCAAAAGATCAGGCGATCGGGTCGGGACAGCCAATTGAGCCTAAAAAATAGGTAGATCAGGTCGGGATGACCGATCAAACCTAAAGNCCCAAAGGACCAGGTGATCGGGTTGGGATGGTCGATCACACCCAAAGAAGCTGATAATCGGGACGGCCGATTGAACCCAAAAAATAAGTCAATCGGGCTGGGATGGCCGATCGAACCCGAAGCGGGCGATCAAACTGGTGTGGTCGATCAAACCCCCAAAAGATCAGGAGATCGGGTCGGGACAGCCAATTGAGCCTAAAAAATAGGTAGATCAGGTCGGGATGACCGATCAAACCTGAAGTGATCGGTCGATGTGTTGAGGTAATCGATCGAACTGAAGTGCTCACGAGATCACGCATACGATATGCGATAAGATTCACATGCAAAAATGCAACAAATGAACAATCATATGCAATGCAACCAAAAACATTGGACAGCACCTCGAACTCGTTCTAACGACTTCACATAGGTATATAAAGTTTAGCACATTGATATGCAGCATATCCGCCTCTTGCTTTGACAAGACGTGTGGGGAGGTTCACTTTCAAATTTCCAAGAGGAAAGTCTCCACAATGTTGTGGAATGAACTAGCTACAAAGCTTTTCTCATTCCACAACCCCTAATGATTTTGCAAAGCGAGCTACCTACAAATCTTGTCTCACTTCACAAAAATCCAAATATCCCAATCCCTCAAAGGAGGGCTACAAATGTCAAGGCAAGTAGAAATTGGGATTCCAACCCGCTTAGGTGTAAATATAAGGCTCACAAGGGAAACTCTCGGATTCGCTAGGAATGTATCCAATGAAAGCTTCCTAATCTAGGGTTTCCTCTAGGAAATCAACGGCCAATCCAAATGGATTTGGTCGTGCTGACTAGTGTCGGTCGAACAACTTGCCTCGTGTTGGCAACCAAACCCACAACACCTAGCCAAATCCTATCTTAGGGCTAATTAAGAAAAAAAACAAAGGATTTTAGAGAATCTCATCAATGTGGAGTTTGATGTCGCATTTCTTCTCGTAGGATGAAGCTCTCCCGGTGGTAGGAGAGACGGCGACGTTCCGGAGAAGCTCTTGCGAGGTCCGCTCCACTCCTTCTCAAATGAACGAATAAGTTCTCCTTTAGAAGGAGAGTATGGTGAGATTCCAGAGAAGTTCCGAGCTCCGGTGAAGTTCCGACAATCCTTCTCCAAGCTAAGATGAAGTGCTCCCTTGCTAACCAAGCTCTTCCTCAAGTATATCTCCTCGTACACTCAAGAAAAGTCATGGAGGAAGATGAAGGTTCAAAAAGATGAAGAAGAAAAAGCTTTACTATCTTTGNTGGCGACGTTCTGGAGAAGCTCTTGTGAGGTCCGCTCCACTCCTTCTCAAATGAACAAATAAGTTATCCTTTAGAAGGAGAGTATGGTGAGATTCCGGAGAAGTTCCGAGCTCCGGTGAAGTTCCGACAATCCTTCTCCGAGCTAAGATGAAGTGCTCCCTTGCTAACCAAGCTCTTCCTCAAGTATATCTCCTCATACACTCAAGAAAAGTCATGGAGGAAGATGAAGGTTCAAAAAGATGAAGAAGAAAAAGCTTTACTATCTTTGCATGAGCTCCTCTCCAAACTTTTTTTCTTCACCAAGGCTCATCTTTATGTCTTCACCACCAAGAGGAAGAAGGAGCACGCTTCTAGTAGTCTCAAGCTCCCACCAACCATCCCCAAGATTGAAAAAAGAGAGTTGAAATGAGGGGGGAAAGGAGAGTTTAAACCAGCCTCCCCATGCAAATCCCCAACTTGCCTTTAATGAAGCCAAAAAAAGCTAATGGAGGGAAACTATGATATGCCAAATATATTTAACACCCCTCATGCATATCTCCTCAAGCCCAATGAAATCTCTACAAATTTCGGCTCATTGGAGGTGCACCAAGTCAGATCGATGCCAAAATCGTGAAAAATCGCATCCTAGAAATGGACCGGTGGCTAGACGCCGCGACCCTGGCACTTAAGCGCCCAGTCTGGCACCATGGAACTAGGTCTAGTGCCTAAGTGACACTCAAGTGTCGCCTACTTTACTGAGGTCGGGAAAATGACTGTTTTTGAGTAGTTTTGGGCGCCTAGGCACCGGAAACTGACGCCCAGGTGTCGGAAACTGGCGCCTAGACACTGGAAAGTGGTGCCAAACTTCTAGGGGCTCGGTTTTAAATGTCCTGGAAGGCATTTTGGGTGCTTAAGAGCCTCGGGTCGGGTCTAGCCCCGAAACCATGATTTATATCGAGAGCTCTCGATGGAGGATTTTCTCGATCGGTAAGCTACGAGAGACTCCATATGAGTAAAATGTAGTCTCATAACTTCAAAATTGAGTATTTTGTTTGGTCATTCACCAGAGAAATCACCACCAACAATCACCCTATAAGTCGCGGCGCAGGAAGGGCATCCCAAACCCTAACTTTTCCACAACGTGCATAGGGGGACTCCCTGACTGCTCTTGGTCACAGAAGGCTCCGAACGAACGTGTGGTGACTTCTAAACACCAGAATGGATACCGAGTATGTCTCGTGTCCTGAATGATCCCCTCTTAGGGCGGGTTTTCCCGGGTAAGGTTAAACCACCGCCAACCCTAGCTTCATGCTTCGAACATGTTCTAGAGAGTACTGGATGGGCATCTTAAGCTACGGGATGCTATGGACGAACCGTAAACTATCTCAAGAATTATTTAACAGAACTATCGCAATGACAGCTTGGTAATGAAATTAAATGTCTTTAAGTAGCAATTTTTTTTTAATAAATACACCAATAGCTGAGGTATTACTTTAATCAGTTCATATTTTCAATTGTGATACAAAATGTCACATAGAATTCTTACCCCTATCATTATTATTAAGTGGTTTTTATGGGTAGAATGTAATGAAGCTAAGCATCATGGCTCCAAATGATATTCATAAGGGTAGTGGATAGAGTATCTGGCAAGGATGTGTTGATTTAGCTAATTACCTCAGAGTTACAAACAAATCATTAAGCTCCTGCATTCTCCAGAGAAAAATAACATTAATTAGATTAAGCCTATATTTGATATCATTAAAGTTAAGAAAAAAAGGAGGAATGGTAAGCAATAATGTGGTTGGGCGTGGTGACATTCTGAAGGCATTTTTTCAATAATGTTCTTGCACTTGCCTCTCCTCTATCTACTTCATCTGCTTTTCTGGCAAAAAAATTATTCTAAAATTTACTTCAGAAATCTGTTTTGCTTCTGATTTTACTAAAACATGGATAGAGATGAATGCAATTATTCTAAAATTTACATCCGCCCGGCCACCCGCCCGCCCCAGCGCGTGCACGCGCACACAGAGATAGCTTAAAAAGTGTAAAATGGCAGCTTTCATGGCAAAGTATGCTAGTCATTACCATCCTTAACCATCAAATGCACCAATATACACACATTTGANGGAAATCACCACCAACAATCACCCTATAAGTCGCGGCACAGGAAGGGCATCCCAAACCCTAACTTTTCCACAACGTGCATAGGGGGACTCCATGACTGCTCTTGGTCACAGAAGGCTACGAACGAACGTGTTGTGACTTCTAAACACCAGAATGGATACCGAGTATGTCTCGTGTCCTGAATGATCCCCTCTTAGGGCGGGTTTTCCCGGGTAAGGTAAAACCACCGCCAACCCTAGCTTCATGCTTCGAACATGTTCTAGAGAGTATTGGAGGGACATCTTAAGCTACGGGATGCTACGGACGAGCCGTAAACTATCTCAAGAATTATTTAACAGAACTATCGCAATGACAGCTTGGTAATGAAATTAGATGTCTTTAAGTAGCAAATTTTTTTAATAAATACACCAACAGCTGAGGTATTACTTTAATCAATTCATATCTTCAGTTGTGCTACAAAATGTCACAAAAAATTCTTACCCCTATCATTATTATTAAGTGGTTTTTATGGGTAGAATGTAATGAAGCTAAGCATCATGGCTCCAAAATGATATTCATAAGGGTAGTGGATAGAGTATCTGGCAAGGATGTGTTGATTTAGCTAATTACCTCAGAGTTACAAACAAATCATTAAGCTCCTGCAATCTCCAGAGAAAAATATCATTAATTAGATTATATAAAAATATTACTAAATAATATTAAAGTGGTTGGGCTTGGTGATATTACCATTCCTCATTATTGCAATAATGTAATATTGCAATAAGTCATTCACCAAGCAATAATATTAAAGTGGTTGGGCTTGGTTGGGCTTGGTAAGCAATAATGTGGAATGGTAAGCAATAATGTGGAATGCTTGGTGATAATACCATTCCTCTGTCACCAAGCCTATATTTAATATTATTAAAGTTATATCAAAAAAAGAGGAATGGTAAGCAATAATGTGGTTGGGCTTGGTGACATTCTAAAGGCATTTTTTAAATAATGTTCTCGCGGTTGCCTCTCCTCTATCTACATCTGCTTTTCTGGCAAAAAAATTATTCTAAAATTTACTTCAGAAATCTGTTTTGCTTCTGATTTTACTAAAACATGGATAGAGATGAATGCAATTATTCTAAAACTTACATCCGCCCGGCCACCCACCCGCCCCAGCGCGTGCACGCGCACACAGAGATAGCTTAAAAACTGTAAAATGACAGCTTTCATGGCAAAGTATGCTAGTCATTACCATCCTTAACCATCAAATGCACCAATATACACACATTTGACAGATCTAACCTTAGAATTTTTTAGTTATAATTGTTCAAAGAATCAAAACCCAACTCAATTAAATCAACTAAAAAGCATTTATGCAGAATTGATGATTAGGTCTTTTCAATTAGACAGCTTTAAGTTTCCTAATCAACCATCATATAAACATTTAAGTTACAGTTTAATTTTTTTCAGCTATTAATAAAAAACAAGACGTAAATAAAAAGCCAAAAAAAACAACCAAATCAAAGCATCACATTAATGGTCAGTACACTGATAAATGGAATAAACCCGGTAGCATCAGAAAACCTTTGTTAACACCAGTAAAAGAGATCAGCAATATGTTAGAAAAAGAAATAGAAAAATGATTTACATGCAACAACTCATCTTTCTAAGAGTTTCAGAGGAATTCGAAAATTATCCTAGCTGTTCAAACCACGTAGGGCAGCAAGAAAAATTGGATGCATCAACCCCTAATTAGGTATTTGGCATAGCCCAGGTCATTACAAGGTCTTCCCAAACAATTCCAAGACGATTTATATACACANTAGATCTAACCTTAGAATTTTTTAGTTATAATTGTTCAAAGAATCAAAACCCAACTCAATTAAATCAACTAAAAAGCATTTATGCAGAATTGATGATTAGGTCTTTTCAATTAGACAGCTTTAAGTTTCCTAATCAACCATCATACAAACATTTAAGTTTCAGTTTAATTTTTTTCAGCTATTAATAAAAAACAAGACGTAAATAAAAAGCCAAAAAAAAAACAACCAAATCAAAGCATCACTTTAATGGTCAGTACACTGATAAATGGAATAAACCCTGTAGGATCAGAAAACCTTTGTTAACACCAGTAAAAGAGATCAGCAATATGTTAGAAAGAGAAATAGAAAAATGATTTACATGCAACAACTCATCTTTCTAAGAGTTTCAGATGAATTTGAAAATTATCCTAGCTGTTCAAACCACATAGGACAGCAAGAGAAATTGGATGCATCAACCTCCAATTAGGTATTTGGCATAGCCCAGGTCATTACAAGGTCTTCCCAAACAATTCCAAGACGATTTATACACACAATATTCCAGCTCCTATCATGTACCTGTATCAAAATTGCATACATTTCAAAATAAACGTGATGCAATGACATAATAGGCGTAAGAAACGATGGTAATCAAATTATGAAACCCAAGACAGCAATCTGAGAAGGCGACTGCGACCGTTTCTCTTAGCTTTACCTGTTGATTATCGCGTGTACAATTGTCATCATCATTATTACCCATTTTCTAATAATAACGGGATTACTTTCATCATCATCATTACCCTTATCTGTATTATTTCCGATGGTTTTATGCATACTCATGGCACAATCATGCCTGATAATACATGAAATGCTGAATTTACTTTATGCAGAGTTACACAACTTTTAGACATGTAGCATTTGGTCTACCCATTATTCTTGCAATCCTACAACATTAATTTTTTTCTACTTATCGTATTATTGCATCTTCTACCTTTCATTCTATATGCCGAATCTAACAAACTCTATTTTCCACAATATTATTTTCAATGTTATCTAATCCAAGTATCTCTCTAGAAGAGTCATATCTCAAGCTATCATTCCTAGTTATCACACATTCATTTTAACATTATCTTCTTTGCATGCTCATTTTAGCATTCGTCTATACCACATTAACTAGGCAGGCAATTTTTTTTTATCATTGATCAACACTTAATCATATAGTGCGACAGAATTTTCTTTTCGTGTAAATTTTACCTTAAGAACCTTGGTTTTCCCTTATCCCGAGTATCCCTAAATCATTTCCTCTGTTTAACCACTCTATCTTAATTCTAAAAATTATGTCCTCATAAACATAATTATTCTTCTACATAGAAGAACCAAAATACTTAAAATTATCACATTGAAGTTTACCTAATCTTACAAGAATATAGACTAATCAAATAATTCCCACTAAAATTACCTATGCACTAGTCTAGGCCTTAATCTTGCAAAATATTTTCTCAATTTTCTCGTTCAACAAATACTTGTTTAAATTATGCGAAGGACGTTTATAACATCGGTGCTAATGTTGTGCTGGTTACAATATCCACATATGGGGTTATCACTGAGAAGACGGGGAATAGGAAGAAAAGAAAAAATGATGACTGACGATGGTTATATTAGAGAAAAAAATTAACTAAAAATTACAGAACACTCGGATTTGAATAATGTGAAAATTAAAAAAAAAAAACATGAGAAGAGATACTCAGACTTAATTTCATGGTTTGATAAAAAAGTAGCTAACAGGAAAATTTTAAGGATCAATAAAATAATAATAAAAGTTGAAATTCAACACCCTCTTTTGTTGATTTTAAGATAGAAACAAACCTTTTGTGGCAAGAATAATTAAGCAGTTTGAAATCCTCATGAATCATATATCCTGATGGAAGAATAGATGGCTTGCCTACATACAGGGCATTTAGGTGAGACATTGTGCTGCACAAATATGGCACACTGGACACAGCAAACAAGATGCCCACAGGGGACAAAGGCAGATCTCTTCCGTCTCATTAAACAAACTACACATAGTTGCCCTTCTGGGACATCACCTTCATCTGATACATTTCCTGATTCATCAGCAGTGGTGCTCTCAACACCAGTCACCCTATGCCGATCTCGGCTTTGACTTCTCTGTCTCCATTCTTTCCATCTTCTCCAGTTTCTGTGATATATCATTATCTTAGAGTAAGGAAAATTTCAGACTAAGCTTATAAAAAGAAGTGATTAGGTAAACAGGTCAGCTCGCAATGGATATCAGATATATTCCAATTGCGTGGCTTTTTTTAGGAGAAAATTAAATCAGGATCTCCTGAAACAAAAGTGGGTCAGCAGTGCAAGGCAAATATGAAAGCCATTTAATCCAAAAGAATAAATTTTATGANGCTTCTGAAACAAAAGTGGGTCAGCAGTGCAAGGCAAATATGAAAGCCATTTAATCCAAAAGAATAAATTTTATGACCACGTAATTTGATCATGTAACAAATAATGGATTTGGTTTCATTGTCTGACAAAACAGATGATTTGCAACTACTAGAATCTAAATATAATATA
This sequence comes from Phalaenopsis hybrid cultivar, assembly GCA_002079205.1. Taxonomy (NCBI): domain Eukaryota; kingdom Viridiplantae; phylum Streptophyta; class Magnoliopsida; order Asparagales; family Orchidaceae; genus Phalaenopsis; species Phalaenopsis hybrid cultivar. The sequence continues at coordinate 40,300 of JXCR01127052.1, forward strand.
TATTGGATCCTCAAATGTTTTATTTTGTTCACTTGACTTGCACTTTAGTTTCAAAAATGGATCACTAGCTCCTGACATAATTTTTCTACCTTGTTATCATTAAGAAGTCAATACGACAGTAAAAATGAGTCAACAACATAAAGGAGCATGATAAAGAGGCAAAAAACAGAGATATTATTATATATGCTGCATTAAAAAGTGATTGCAAGAATATCAGCTTTCAAACATGTATNGTTTTGTTCATTTGACTTGCACTCTAGTTTCAAAAATGGATCACTAGATCCTGACATAATTTTTCTACCTTGTTAACATTAAAAAGTCAATACGACAGAGTCAACAACATAAAGGAGCATGATAAAGAGGCAAAAAACAGAAATATTATTATATATGCTGCATTAAAAAGTGATTGCAAGAATATCAGCTTTCAAACATGTATTGGACGAGCAGCAGACTTCAAACAATGTATAATCCAAAGCCGGCGCATGCATATGTAACCCTTATTTCTTCTTTCACTTTATCCATCCTAAAAGAGGCCCAGTGCCAGTATATGCATTGTAGGAATAATAAAAAAAAAGCTTGATGTTTTGCAATACAACAAAGAGAAATTTGTAGAAAACTCCCTATAATTGGAAATTTTTGCAAACAAAAGGATGATAGGTTTAAAATTTTGTAAATAAGGGCAATTATTTAACCAGTTTATATCAGGGTTTTTTTATTATAAATTTGGGCTCCAGCACAATAAGACACAGCAAAGACAAGGATAAATGCTTGTGTGATAATGTTTTTTTATTAATCATGTTTAGTTATTTTTATCTTCATGAAATTTCTTTTATGATATAATATTTCATCCTATGATGTCTTTACTAGAGAATTGAAGAAAATTATAAATTTATATCAAAAACTTATTAAGTATGAAAATATATCTATGGCATGTTGTGTCCTATTTTTTGCAATTACGGCATAACATCGTATCTATTTCGTGNCAAATTTGGGCTCCAGCGCTAAAAGAAACAGCAAAGACAAGGATAAATGCTTGTGTGATAATGTTTTTTTTATTAATCATGTTTAGTTATTTTTATCTTCATGAAATTTCTTTTATGATGTAATATTTCATCCTATGATGTCTTTACTAGAGAATTGCAGAAAATTATAAATTTATATCAAAAACTTTATGAAAATATATCTATGGCATGTTGTGTCCTATTTTTTGCAATTACGGCATAACATCGTATCTATTTCGTGTCATATTCTTCTCCCCCTGTCTGTGTCCACACTCCATAGCTAGGAAAATTAGACCCCTGTCACCTGAGCAAGAAACCAATTAAAACAGTAAAAAGAAAAATGTCTCCTACATAGAGGATTCAGACCACTGTTCCAAATTCCAATAGTTAGTACAGCAAGTTATATATCATCTAAGAAGCCAAATACTGTTAAGTTCAGCATGATCCCCCTTTAAACAACTCTGTTATATAAAATAGGTAATTGATGTTGCATTTTTCCAAGACACCAAAAAAGCAATAAACTCGTAATGCCATTTTCAGCTTGGACTATAGCAACTTCCACTGGCACTGGTGTGGAAGTCCTTGAGCTATCAGCTCTACTATTAAATAATATGATATGACCCTCTTCACATTTTTTATGAAGTAAAATATTTGGAACAACAAACAGTCATAACTAAAAAACTAGATTTTTAAATTATGAATCAGTAGACCGAATCATCATCATTAGCCTTACTTGAATCATTCAAGGAATCAATAAGCTGAATCAAAATACAAAATATGACTAGTGAAAAGATTTACCTAAAAATGGTAAAACCCAGCACACCAATGGAAAATGCCCCAAGTATAACACCACTCCAAAACAGAATCCTGCTATTTGCAGCTAGATGTGCTTCAATTTCATCTTTTGTCATATCAGACCTACAAAGCAGAACCAAGTACATTTATGGTTTTAATCTTGAGTTACAAGCAAATCACCAAGGAAACCTTTCTGACCGGAGCCTTACAAGAAGTATGGAAGATCTGAACAGGATTTCAACTCAAGAGCTCCATTTTGTGATCTGCACTTGCCAATTGCAGTCATGTCTTTGCCAATCGCAAGAATCTTTTCTTCATCCAATAATGCAACCTTAAAACCTCAAAAAAATTTTAAAAACAGTCCACAACTAAAATTAATCCTTACAATGAAAATACCACGTTATGCTGGGGAACACAGAGGAATAACATACTGGATAACCATTCCCGAAGATGGCCTGGAAGAAGGTATAAGGCGTAGGCTGAATAGGCCGTAACTGATGATAAACTGTTGTAAGAGGAAGTGAATGGCTTGAACCATCCAAGTTAATATGAACATACCCAGAATTAGGCCATTGGCCACCTTCAACAAGAATAAATGGAACCTAAGAGAAAATATGATAAGAGTTCGCCATTTTTTTGCAGAAGGAAATATGTAAAAGCAAGATTGGAAAGAGTGCAGTAGTGCTTTTGGCTTACCGATCTCAAGGAGCTTGACCGCTGTTCTCTCCAAGATTTTGCAAAGAGAGCATGGAGATCAATACTCCATCCAAATATGCCTCTCCACTCATTGTAGAGGCACTGCACAAAAACATAAACACGGAATTTGCATCAATATCCAGCAGCAAAAACAAACAAACATAATCTAAGAAAAAGTTCAATCACTAATTCAGAGTCGAAACAAAATAAGGAATACAATTTTTAAATGCAGATGGCAAACCCAAACTTTGAACTTTGTCCTAATCAATTGCTTCGATGAAAATAAACCATAGAATCCTAATGGAACTATAATTAACAGTCATATACTATAGTATGATATTTCCAGTATAGCATAGATAGACAAATGAATCAAATTTTAGGGAAAAGTTACAATAATTGAGTAAGCGTTTATCGAATAAAGTGCATAATATTTGAGAATATGAAATGCATAATGAAGTAATATCAAGATGTGATGCGCTTTTAAGTATTGCAGATCTAAAGCATAGAAGAACGATGATATAGGTTATGATATAACTCAAAAGTTTAGGCGAAGTGATTGCAATGAAGTATTTTAAAAGTATTATGTTCTAAGAGAATACCAGTGAGAAGTTTTAATTTCTGCACTATGAGACAGGACTTGAGGCCTGCTTTAGCACTTTTTATAAGAAATTGCAATGAGGCTTGCACCTCATTGCCTTAGGATGAGACATACGCCTCACTAGGTTGAGAAGCGCCTCATCTAAAGTTACTTCTCAATTTTTTTAGGTTGTCTGCAATTTTTTTAACAAAACTAGAAATAATATCAATATGCCTCATCTACTATGTATTAACCTTCACACCTCACACATCAAATAACAAGAAATAAACGAAAAATGTATCCATAAGAAATTTTATAGTGAAAGTTCTAACTATGAATATAACTATTATTTTAATTAATATTTTTTATTGACGATTATCCATTAAAAAGTAAAAGATAAATAGGATTCACAATAATAAGAAGTTAGAGAATATAGATACGACTAAGGATGTGAGGTGAGATAAACAATTCATTGTCAATGATTCTAAAAAAAATTAATTGTGTGATGAGAAGAAAAAGGACATTTAAATTTAAAATTTCAAATATTGATGACTTGTTACATTCTGTTCAATTAGAGGATAATATGAGTGGGAAAAAAAGAATTAATGTTAAGCTTATTTTGATTGCTATGCTTTGATGTTTTAGTATTTTATTTTAATATTTTAATTTACTTTGATAGTTTAATGTTTGTATAGCACATCTTATTCCATAATTTGATGTTATAATATTAACATGTTACTTTTAATTTTATGCAATTTATCACTTTTTACTTAGAATATCATTATATTGTTTTCACTGAGTTCATAAGTTAGAATATTAATATATTATTTCTTGCTTCACACTTATATTTTATACAAAATTTATTAATTTACTTATTTTATGTTAGATCGAGGATTACGCCTCGTTTCACAAACAAAAAATATCTCAGTACACAATTACACAATTTTAAACCATGCTTAATAGTAAACTTTATAAAATTACAATTATATAAACTAAATAGTGTGGCCTGAGTGTTGGTAGTAAATGTTTGGTATGGCTCACATACCAGATTTGGAGTCTCTTGGAATGAAGAGATGTGTCTCTTGGAGTGAAGTGGTGTGTCTCTTGGAGATAAGTGGATTGGGGGGCGTGTTAATAATTTTATCTGTAGGTTTTATCTATATATATGATTTGTAACCCTATGGGTATGTACTTGACTCCTCTAAACTAGTGAAATTCGCTGCTCTACTCCCGATGACAGACATTTTCGCGCGAAAGCTAGGGAGTGTGCGACAGGAGGCTTTGCGCGACTCCAGCAAGCGGATTCGCTCAACTGAGGGTTTGCGAACAGGAGTTCGCGTGTAGTTATCGTGAACAGGAGTGTCTTTTTGTGAATAGAGGAGTTCGGACAGTGGAGTTCACAAATTTGTCGCAGGATGAGTTGCGATAGGTGGAGTTCGGCTGAGGCGTTCACGTGAACAGGAAAGGGCTTCAAGCAAGGTGTTCGCAGTAGTTCAGCCGAATTTTTTTTTTGTGCAAACAGGAAAAATTTTTGCAATTGACAGAGAAAATTTCAGGTTTTTTTCAATTTATTTGCGGTGTGTTTTTGTTTCGACGCAAGATAGGAAAAGTTCGATGCAAGATTATTTTCAAATAGCAATGTCTGATGCAAAATTCGAGATTGTGAAGTTCGATTGGAACCGGAAACTTCGGATTGTCGAAAATATAGGTGAAAGATTTGTTGGCACAACAAGAAATTTTGAAGGTTTTGTGGGCTAGGAAACCTGATAATATAGAAGATGAAGATAGGGAACAATTGCAATTATAAGCGGCAGGTACCATACGTTTATGTCTGGCAGATGAGATTATGTATCATATTATGAATCTGAAATCTCCAGGAGAAGTATGGAAGAAACTAGAATCTTATTTTACGTTCAAATCTTTAACAAATAAACTGTAACTGAAGCAAAGACTGTATGGGTTGAAGATGTAGGCAGACACTGATCCGGCGCAGCATTTGAATGCTTTCAATCAAATAATCACAAATCTAGTACATCTTGATGTGAGTATTGAGGATGAAGACCGAGCAATGATTTTGTTCGGTTCATTGTCTTCATCCTATGAACATCTGGTGACTACTCTTACATATGGGAAAGAAATAATCAAAATTGATGAGATTATTACAGCATTGTTGACTCACAAATAGCGGAACCAGAATGCAGGGGAAAGATCTCATGGTTATTGTTTATATGCTAAGGATAATCAGGATCATGGAAGGAAGGAGGAGAAGGAGAGTTCTGGAATGCGAAATTTCAGGTAAAAGCCTAAAAGCAAAAAAACGATTCATTGCTATAAGTGCAAGGAGACAGGACATATGAAGAGAGATTGTCCAAAGTTCAAGAAGCAGTTTGATAAGAAACATAATGAATCTTCCAAGTTCATGAATACGGTGCAGAGTGACATTACATATTACAGTAATGGTGATGCACTTTCAGTTACAACAACTCAGTTGAAGGATGCATAGAGTATTTATTCAAAATGCTCTTATCACATAACACCAAACAGAGAATGATTTACTTCATACAGGTTATCTGATTTTGGTTCATTCTATTTGGGTGATGATAAATGTTACAATATTGTTGGTATTGGCAAAGTAAGAATTAAGATGTATAATGAAACTGTCAGAACATCATGTGATGTAAGTCATATTCCAGATTTGAAGAAGAATTTAATTCCCTTGGGCACTTTACACATAAATGGTTTTTATTCCTAAGGAAGATGATGATAGGGAAACCATCAGAATTGTTAAAGATGCACTGACTGTGATGAAAGAAAAGATCACTGCAGTTAATATCTATAAACTGTTGGGGAGTACAGTTGTATGTGGAGTTCACTCTGTTGAATCATATGATGAAAATGCAGCAGATATGTTGACCAAGTCAGATACTATCAACAAGTTCTTGCATTGCTTGAACTTGTTGAATGTTTGCGATTAAGGACAAAATCTAAATATCTACCCCTCAATTCTTCTGATAAAGGTAGAATGTGAGGTGTTTGATAAGGAAAAAAAAAATTGTACACTCTGAAAAAAGTTCACAGGTTACTAGACATCAACTTTTGCCATGTTCCTAAGATTGATAGAACAACGTTCATGGAGAAAAAATAAAAATAAGTGATAAAGAACAAAGTTAAAAGTATCACACAAAAGAGGGAGATCCTTGTACATCCTCTAATCCAGCCACATTCTATGAGTATTATTTAAATAACACTTATAAGAAAAGTTATATTTAGCAACCTAACGTGAGACTAGAAAAGAAAATACATGGTGGATTATTCCCACTGAAAGCATCATATTAAGAAATGATCTAAGAATAGTTCAATTTTTTTTTTCTTTCATTATTTGGATCATTTTAAATTATTTGTTACTTTTGTAATCAACAACATGCAAATGTTATTTTAAATTATAAATAACACTTATAAGAAAAGTCATATTTAGCAACCTAACGTGAGACTAGAAAAGAAAATACATGGTGGATTATTCCCACTGAAAGCATCATATTAAGAAATGATCTAAGAATAGTTCAATTTTTTTTTTCTTTCATTATTTGGATCATTTAAATTATTTGTTACTTTTGTAATCAACAACATGCAAATGATGGCCAAGAGAAGAGTGTAATATTCTAAGCATTAGGTCAGTCCATATGATTTGACATGGTTTCAACTTATGTTTAGTTTGGGCTATTTCTCATATTGATAACATGACTGCATTTTAAGAAAGTTGATGCTACCTTAGTTAACCAAAAATTCAATAGGAAAACAGATTTTATTAAGCAAAGAGCAACGAGGTTACAATCAAGACTCGAAACAAGCAAGAAAACGCAACAAAAACTAATATACTGCTAGGGCAGAGTAGGATAGCCGGAAGACTGAGAATAGAAGGGCTGGGATATGCGTTGGTAGGCTGGTAGGGTGCTGGCTAATGGGCAGTTGTAGTAGGAGGGGGTGCGGCTGTAGCAAAGAGAGGTAGAGCATGGAGGATAGGTTTCAGCGGCAGCCTGTAGGAAGGCTGGATGATCTAGCGGCAGTAAATAGGGAGGATTGTGTGTGATTGTGGATGGTTGTAGGAGGGGGAAGAGGGAGATGCGGGTGGCTGCAGTAGAAGTGGAGTTGGAGGGGATGGCATAGGGAAAGGACAGAAGCTGGGTGGAAGCTGGTAGGGTGCTGGCTAATGGGCAGTTGTAGTAGGAGGGGGTGCGGCTGTAGCAAAGAGAGGTAGAGCATGGAGGATAGTCGTCAGCGGCAGCTTGTAGGAAGGCTGGATGATCTAACGGCAGTAAATAGGGAGGATTGTGTGTGATTGTGGATGGTTGTAGGAGGGGGAAGAGGGAGATGCGGGTGGCTGCAGTAGAAGTGGAGTTGGAGGGGATGGCATAGGGAAAGGACAGAAGCTGGGTGGAAGCGGGTGGAAGGACTACAGAAAAATGGTTGGAGGACTGTTTATGGTGGTTTGCGGTAACGCGATGATGGCCAGGCAGGAAAGGTTTTGGAGGGGGAAAAGTCAAGAATAATCACAAAATCGGAGTGAGATACAGCTGGAGCACCACTCGTCACAGCCATAGGAGGAAAAATTGGGGACTCTGACAACTACCTTACAGAAACACAGAAAAAAACTAACCCTAAACAAAGAAAAGAACATATTTATAATCATATATAACTAGGAGGGGGAGACACATCTCCTTGACCGGCAGCCCTAAACAAAACCTAGGGTCAGCCACAAGCTGAACCAGTTCAGCACCTTTCCAGTTGAACCAGCCAGTTCAACCTCCCCAAGGTGAGACCAGCGTAAGTTGAATTACTTCAGGCGTTGGAAATTGAGAAGACCTTCTTTAACGTAAGCAATCAAGCTTGGCCATATCCACAATATGAGTTTTGATTTGCTGTTCTGGAAGAAACCAACTGTTTGCTTTGTGCGGATCAATATTGTGATGGGGAGTTGCAAGTTATGAGCTGCTACAATTACATAGTGCAACAAGTTATGTTGTTGCATATACCCACATGCTATTTTACAGCATTTGTTATTGAAGCAGCTTGATATGTTAAAAAGATCTTTCTCGCACGCCAGCTGATCGGCTGAGTTTGAGATTTGAAATTAAAAACTAAAATTGATAATTATTTTTGGGAATAAATTTAAATTTCAATGTAGTTAATCATGTACAAGAAAATTTTACAAGTTTAAGGATGAGAAGTCTTCAAATAGATTTTGAGGCATGTAATGAAATATTTTGGCTAAATAAAAGTTTTCTATACAATTTTCTATCTTATTCAAGAATTGTGATAAAAATGTGACTCCCTGATTATGGAAGAAGTCANATTTTCTCAATCTTATTTCTTCAACATAGATATGTGATTGTTAATTTTTAAAATTTCATAATGAAATTCTATTTGTGGAAATTAAATTACAATTATTCATTGATTTTATATGGTTCTAAATTATTGATAACTCCATCATATTATTTTGATCATTTTGTTATCACTTTTTTATCATTTGGTTATAATTCTAATATTCATTGTTTAAATTTAAACAAAGAATTTTTTAAAAATTAGTGGCGTGTGAAATGTGTATTCTCATGTTCCTTTATTCATAATATTAGTTACATTAGAAAATCTTAACCCAAAAGTTATTTTACATCAAAGTAGTATCAAAGCTNTTGAAATGTGTATTCTCATGTTCCTTTGCACAAATTCACATTATTCATAATATTAGTTACATTAGAAAATCTTAACCCAAAAGTTATTTTACATCAAAGTAGTATCAAAGCTTTAAGTTTGTCAAAATGTCCCTTGGAAGTGAAACTAATTATAATAAAAACTAAACAAGAATAAAATTATAACTATGCAAAATCAATTACTACATTGTTCAACAAGCAAAATCAATTGCGTGCTGGCAATAATATGGTAAAGTTGAACACATTGAAAAATAATCATGTTCATGAACATGAACATGAAGTACATTTAAATCATAATGATGAACCAAATCATTTGAATTTTAATTATACAAGCAGACCAAAAA
>JXCR01127052.1:53825-101318 GCA_002079205.1 Phalaenopsis hybrid cultivar
TAATAAGGAGAATCTACATTTGATTTTTATTGATTTAGAAAAAGCTTACGATAAGGTTCCAAGAGATATCCTGTGGAGAGTTCTCGAGAAGAAATGTGTTGATATGACTTATATTCAAGTCATTAAAGATATGTATACTAGAGTTGTTACTTGTGTTCAAACTGAACAAGGATTGACAAAATATTTTCATATTTCTGTTGGATTACATCAGGGATCGGCTTTAAGCCCATATCTTTTTGCTTTAGTTATGGATATTTCAGTTGGATTACATCAGGGATCGGCTTTAAGCCCATATCTTTTTGCTTTAGTTATGGATGCTCTTCTATTTCTGTTGGATTACATCAGGGATCGGCTTTAAGCCCATATCTTTTTGCTTTAGTTATATGGATGGTCTTATTAGACATCTACAGAAGGATGTACCTTGGTGTATGCTTTTTGCTGATGATATCCTTCTCGTGGAGGACATCTACAGGAGGATGTACATTGGTGTATGCTTTTTGCTGATGATATTCTTCTCGCGGATAAAACGAGCGAAAAAGCCCAGGAAAAACTTGAATTATGGAGGTCTACATTGGAGTCTAAAGGCCTTCGTTTNTAAAGAAACTAAATATAATATTTCAATTTTAATACAAAATTTTATATTGTTGTGCAAATCTTCTGATATTAGAGGCATTATATGTCAATATTTTGAGCAAATAGGTTGAATGTCTTTTCTTTTGCTTTCATTCCAATAAATAATAGTCTGTACGATCTATTTTAGGTACATAATATTTTGTATAATCTATTTTAGATAACTTAATTAATACACATTCCTAATCTAAATATTCAGCTAAAAGGAAAGAATCCATACAAATATAATATTCCTTCTTTGCAGCATTGCGAAGAAGGAAACTCTTTATTTTGTCTGATTTCATTTACTCTTGATTGATATTCCCCCTCAAATTGATGTTGAGTGATCAAGAAGCATCAATTTGCCAACAAGAAATTGATGATGCTGTTGAGAAAGAGCCTCAGTAAATATATCAGCCGTTTGAAGATCGGAATTGATATGAGGAAGAGATATAACACCATCCTCATAGGATTCTCGAATGGAATGACGGTCCACTTCAATGTGTTTCGTGCACTCATGAAAGACGAGATTAGCAGCAATCTGGATAGCGCTAGTATTATCTGCATGAAGAGAAGTAAACTCAAACTAAGGAAAACCAAGCTCAGCCAACACACCCCGAAGCCAAATGATCTCGGAACAAGCAGAGGACATAGTGTGATATTCTGATTCAGTAGATGACTTAGACACTCGATCTTGTTTCTTGCTCTTCCAAGAGATTAAAGAGTTGTCGAGAAACATGCAACATGCAGTAATAGATTGGCGTGTATCAAAACAACCAGCCCAGTCGACATCACTATAGGTTGTTAAGGTGATAGGAGACTCCACAGAAAAAAAAAACCCCCGATGAGAAGTACCTTTCAAATACCGAACAATACATAGAACTGCAACTAAATGAAGATGTATAGGTGTTTGCATAAATTGACTAACTTGTTGCATAGCAAATGAAATATCAGGACATGTAATAGTAAAATAATTGTGACTCCCAACAAGTTGTCGATATAAAGATGGTTCAGATAGAAAGTCTCAATCATTCTGTTGATATTTGACATTTATTTCCAAAGAGGTATCAACAAAGTGACCATCCTGAAGACAAACTAAAGCAATGAGTCCCTTCGTATAGTTGTTTTGATGAAGAAAAATACTAGCGGGAGAAGAGTGAACCTCAAGTCCTAAGAAATAAGTAAATGATCTCAAATCTTTCATATGACAAGACCCTGAAGATGCTTCTGTAGCTGAGACATTAATTGATTATCAGATCCAGTGATGACAATATCATCAACGTAGACTAATAACAAAATAATTCCCTTATCAGTTTTGAAAAGAAATAATGATGAATGATATTGACTTTGAATAAAGGAGAAGCTAAGAAGGGTATTATGAAACTTTTCAAATCAGACCCGTAAAGTCTGTTTCAAACCGTATAGGGATAGTTTGAGCTTACAAACATCATGTGAAGGTGTAGAAAACAAGCCTAGAGGAGGAGTCATATAGACATCTTCTTTGAGATCCCCACGTAAGAATGCATTCTTAAGAACCAGCCTTTAGATGCAGCAATAGATAACACCATCCGGACAGTTGTCATCTTAGCCACAGGTGCAAATGTTTCTTCATAATCAATTTTGTATTCTTATCGATTGTCGAGAGCTACCAATCTTGTCTTATATCTGTCAAGAGGGTCATCAGATCAGAGTTTAAGAGAGTAGACTTATTTACAACCAATAAGTTTAACATCTATAGGACATGAACAATATCCCAAGTGTAATTGTCTTGAAGTGTCTGGAGTTCCTTTTGCATGGCTTCTGTTTAGCAGCCTGAAAGTAAGAGGTAGAAACAATAGTATCAGTTAAAATTGTAGAATACACATATCTATCTAGAGAATTGATATGCTGAGTTGATCGTCCAAAACTTATTAGAGCAATTTTTGGATCAGGGTCGGGGAGGATTAAAGGCGAAGGGGGAAACATCATGTGTAGACAATGTCCAGCTTGAACTGTTTATCAGCAGAAGAATTATCAAATTGTCGACGCATAACTGTATCTGGTGTCGACACGTGATTAATGTGATAAACTGCAGTAGATAAAGCTTCAGTCCAAAATTTAGCTGGAGCAGAAGATTTTATCAGTAATGTGCGCACAGTATCCAATACATGTCAATTTTTATGTTCAACTACTCCATTTTGCTGTGGTGTATAGGGACATGAATATTGTGAAACATTACATTTGTTATGGAGAAATGCTTAAAATTCATGAAACATGTATTCACCGCCGTTGTGAAAATCACATTCCTAGAATTATGTCAGCGACTATTAATCGAATCATAACACAATACCTTTATGATTAGGATTATATCTCATAAAGGCACATCGCACTGACTGAGCTGCCAACTTATGATGTTCATGAGCAAGTAGATGAAAAAAACAAACACATCCGAAAGTATGTAGCATATGATAATTATGATGTTTACCAAAAAATCGATACTAGGGAAAATCATACTTCAATTGTTGAGATGGTGAAAGATTAATGAGATAAACTGCAGTAGATAAAGCTTCAGTCTAAAATATAGTTGAAACAGAGATAACTATCAGTAATGTGCTCCATTCAGCAACTCCATTTTGCAGCGGTGTATAGGGACATCAATATTGTGAAACAATACCTTTGTTATGGAGAAATGTTTGAAACTCATGAAAAATGTATTCACCGTCATTGTCAGACCGTAAGATTTTTATGCAAGCGGAGAACTGAGTTTCAACATATGCTAAAAAGGTTTGAAATACAGTAAATACTTCTGCTTTAGAAAGTAAAAAATAGATCCACGTAAATCGATTGTAATCATCAATAAATGCCACAAAATAATTGTATTGAGCATGTGAAATAACTAATGTAATTCCCCAAACATCACTATGAATAGTGTCAAAACATTTATTGGCACGACTGTCTGAAGTAGGAAAAGATAATGTATTTTTTTTCCAAGTTTATAATCAGAACAGTCAAATACAAAACTCTTATCTGTATAATGGAAAACACCACTTTTAAATAAATGTTTCAACACCATATCATTTGGACGACCTAGTCTTTTATGTCAGATGTCTGCCTTACTCTCAACGACTGAAGAAGCTAATGACGTATTCTAAGGAATAGTAAATTATAGTAGAAACAGCCTGCTCACTTTAGGCCTCTTTCGTTATCACCTTCCCCGACACCCGATCCTGCACAATACAACAATCATAAGAAACATGTACGTCTCAATTGTTATCCACAATTTTACCAACAGAAAATAAGTTAGTAGGTAATTTAGGAGAAACAAAGACGTGTCTGAAGGAGGAGTTAATATCATCAACTGTCGTAATTGGAATATTATTTTCGTCAGCAACCTGAATATGTTAAGTATCAGTGTACGGTCGTGGTTATGCAATAAATCAGCTGTGTTAGTCATATGATTTGTAGCATCTGAATCAAAAAACCAAGAAGAGGGAACATAAGTAATAGTTTTACTTTTCCCTTGAAGGCCGAAAGCAGAAAAGGCAGAGAGAATCATCTGTTGAACCATATCTGATATGACAACTGATTTATTATTGCCAGCAACTGTGGATGTCGAGCCAGGATTGTGAGTGTTGGATACCGTGGAATGAAGTCCTAGTGGTTTGCAGTTCCCGGGTCGTTTATGGCACTTCATAATAATATGTCCCTTTTGTTTGCAATAATTACAACACTTATTTTTACAATTTCGTGTTATATGGCCAAAATTCTTGCAACTGTAGCACTGTGCTAGTCCCTTCCCTTTGGTCTGAGCAGCATGTCATATTAATTATTTCTAATGATCCACCTGTTGTACTAATAGCAGCTTGTGTCGCCAATCTATGTTCTTCGCACCGTAATTCACCAAAAAAGATATTCAAACAAGGAACTGGATCTCTGTTCAGCAACCCAGCCCGAGCAGTTTCAAATTTAGGTTTGAGCTTCATTAAAAATTGATTACGAAGACTTTCTTCATGAATAGCCTAAAGACTAGCTAAGTTCTCCTTTGTCACCTTAGCATAGATAATGTCAATATATTAGCTTCATAAATTTAGAAAACCAAAATAATATTATTCAATTGAAAGATTATCCTGCCTATAATTACTCATGTCAAGTTACAATAAAAAGTGTTTCGCGGAATTATCTTGATTGTAAATGTGTTTCAAGTATTCTCACATTTCTTTAGCTATGCTTAAGAATCGTAAATTGTTCATCATATGATCCTCAATAGATCCCAAAATCCAGGAAACAATCCGAGCATCATTTGCTTCCCATTGACCAAAATCTTTTGTCTTAATAAGAGCTGAAGAAGACCCATCAATATGTCCCCAAAGCTCCTTCCCTTTTAAGAACATTCTGAGCTGAAATTCTCATGCGACATAATTCTTTCCCGTAAATCTGATAACTAAGGTTTTAGAAGACATTCAAAATAGAATTGTCGTTGATCGAAATCAACAAGAAATCAAAGAAAGCCCAGATATCCAAAAATCCAAATCGTTGATTTAAATCAACCTAAAAAAAATCGTGCACTGCCTTAAATTAGGAGAGGAGTCTGAAGCCAAGGAAAAACTAAGAGATCAAAAAAAAATCAAAGAAAATCAAACAAGAATTGTCGTTAATCGAAATCAACCAAAAATCAAAGAAAGCTAAGATATCCAAAAAACCAAATCGTTGATCTAAATCAACCTATAAAAAATCGTGCACTGCCTTAAATTAGGAGAGTAGTCTAAAGCCAAGGAAAAACCAAGAGATCCAAAAAAAATCAAAGAAAATCAAACAAGGTAGAAAAGCAGCAGTTGTCGTGATCGAATAAGGCAGGAAGATCATGGCTGTCGCGATCGAACAAGGCAGAAAGATCGTGGTTGGCGGGAAGATCGCAGCGGCTGTTGCGGGCAGATGAGAAGATCATGCCTGTCACGATGGAAGCTGAGAGGATCGTGTCAGAGCGGATCCGGCCAGGCAGAGGAGCAACGGGTTTCCTTGGACTCCAACAAAGGCGAACAAAGACCTTGGAACGAGCGCTCCCGGAGAGGACCTTGGAAGCACTCGAAGATGCCGGCGAACGATAACAAAAGCTAAAGAATACCAAGTACCAAGGATTCAAACCGATTCAAGCTCTAATACCATGTCAATATTTTGAGCAAATATGTCAAATTTCTTTTCTTTTGCTTTCATTCCAATAAATAATATTCTGTACAATCTATTTCAGGTACATAATATTTTGTATAATCTATTATAGGCAACTTAATTAATACACATTCCTAATCTAAATATTCAGCTAAAAGGAAAGAATTCATGCAAACATAATATTTCCTTCTTTGCAGCATTACGAAGAAGTAAACTCTTTATTCTGCCTGATTTCATTTTCTCCTGATTGATATTATATATTACTTGAAGAGTTCGCACTATATTTCAATTATCAAGCCTTAAAATATCTGAATTCCCAACAAAACGTGGGTTGAATGTTTATTGTAATATTCTTTTGTACTCACAGACCATACTGGAATAAGAAATAAAAGTATGATCCTTTGAGTTGAGCTATTATACTTCTACATGCAATTATGTTTAACATGAATGATTTCATTGGATAAAAGAGAGGTACGTCCATTGTAAGATATCGATGAGATTTACCAAAACTAAAATAGTTGCTTTTGCTTGGTAAAGGCTGCATGAANGGAAATACTCACTTAATTCTCATTACCATGCTTCAACCATAAGATTACATATATAGAGCAATCGGTCTCTCTTAATTTACAATCTTACCAAATAAATCTAACCTAAACATAGAAAGAACATAATCCTGAAATAAACATAAATAGGAAGGAATAAAAACTAATTAAGGAGTTTGTCAAATTATCTCCAATAAGTTCATCCATCACTCCTTCAAGGGTCGGCATGGGCCCACCATGAAAAGAAGGCTGGTCCTCTTAGATTTCCATACATCCCCTCGAGTTGGGCTATAGATGTTGTAGAGACCAAGCTTGGTATTAAACTTAGAGAAGTTGCTTAAAGGAAAAGCTTTGGTGAAGACATAAGCAACTTGTTGGTTTGTCAAAATATAGCTTAGTAGTATAATTCTACCATTAACTTTTTTATAGACAAAGTGCATATTAATTTCAATATGTTTGATTATTCATGATGGATAGGGTTCTTGGCAATACTTATAGTTGTTTGACTATTACAAAACATTTTTATATGTCTATTAAAGATACATNAGTGAGAGGAAATACTCACTTAATTCTCATTACCATTCTTCAACCATAAGATTACATATATAGAGCAATCGGTCTCTCTTAATTTACAATTTTACCAAATAAATCTAACCTAAACATAGAAAGAACATAATCCCGAAATAAACATAAATAGGAAGAGAATAAAACTAATTAAAGAGTTTGTCAAATTATCTCCAATAAGTTCATCCATCACTCCTTAAAGGGTCGGCAGGGGCCCACCATGAAAAGAAGGCTGGTCCTCTTAGATTTCCATACATCCCGTCGAGTTGGGCTATAGATGTTGTAGAGACCAAGTTTGGTATTAAACTCAGAGAAGTTGCTTAAAGGAAAAGCTTTGGTGAAGACATCAGCAACTTGTTGGTTTGTCAAGATATAGCTTAGTAGTATAATTCTACCATTAACTTTTTCATAGACAAAGTGCATATCAATTTCAATATGTTTGATTATGTCATGATGCATAGGGTTCTTGGCAATACTTATAGTTGTTTGACTATTACAAAACATTTTTATATGTCTATTAAAGATACATCTCAATTCCCTCAACAATTTTAAAATCAAAATCCCTTCACATATACATAAGGCAACTGCTCTGTAGTATGATTTTACATTGCTTCTAGATACAACATCATGCTTCTTACTTCTCCATATGGCCTAATATCCCTCATACATAGAAATAATAACCTGTGGTAGACCTCCTATCAGTGAGTTCTCCAGCCCATGAGTGTCTTTGAGAAGCCTCAGAATCTTGTACACCATCTCCAAGTGCTAGTATGTGACAAATAGATGAGTTTTCCTACCAATTTTTTATATTATTCCTTATCCACAAATCTATTTTCTTCTCCCCAATTAAACTTCTTATTATGATCCATTGGAGCGTCAATAGGTTGGCATCGAATCATCCTCGTCTCATTTAGCAAATTTAAGATGTATTTCTTATGTGATATAACAATACCCTTCTCGGATCTTGCTACCTACATACCTAAGAAAAATCTCATGGTACTAGGTCCTTGATTTCAAACTCAGACACATGCACTTTGATTTTTAAGAATTTCTCCTTCATCATCACCAGTAAGAATTATATCATCTGCATATACTATCAATGCAGCAATCTTATCTCCTTAAGTGTGTTTTATGAACAGTGTATGATCGACTTGATCTTGAGAATATCCATTAGATTTTACTTTTAGCAAACCATTCAAACAATGCCCTTGGTGATTGATTAAGACCATAGAGACTTCCTAACTTTGCATATTAGGTGTTTGTTGGAATCATTCTCAAATTCTGATGGTATCTCCATTTAAACTTCTTTAAAATCNTTAACCTGTGGTAGACCTCCTATCAGTGAGTTCTCCAACCCATGAGTGTCTTTGAGAAGCCTCAGAATCTTATACACCATCTCCAAGTGCTAGTATGTGACAAATAGATGAGTTTTCCTACCAATTTTTTATATTATTCCTTATCCACAAATCTATTTTCTTCTCCCCTATTAGACTTCTTATTATGATCCATTGGAGCGTCAATAGGCTGGCATCGAATCATCCTCGTCTCATTTAGCAAATCTAAGATGTATTTCTTATGTGATATAACAATACCCCTCTCGGATCTTGCTACCTCCATGCCTAAGAAAAATCTCATGGTACTAGGTCCTTGATTTCAAACTCAGACTCATGCACTTCTTTGATTTTTAAGAATTTCTCCTTCATCATCACTAGTAAGAATTATATCATCTGCATATATTATCAATGCAACAATCTTATTTCCCTAAGTGTGTTTTATGAACAGTGTATAATCGGCTTGATCTTGAGAATATCCATTAGATTTTACTTTTAGCAAACCATTCAAACAATGCCCTTAGTGATTGATTAAGACCATAGAGACTTCCTAAGTTTGCATATTAGGTGTTTGTTGGAATCATTCTCAAATTCTGATGGTATCTCCATTTAAACTTCTTTAAAATCNACAATTTTATCTCCCTAAGTGTGTTTTATGAACAGTGTATGATCGGCTTGATCTTGAGAATATCCATTAGATTTTACATTTAGCAAATCATTCAAACAATGCCCTTAGTGATTGATTAAGACAATAGAGACTTCCTAAGTTTGCATATTAGGTGTTTGCTGGAATCATTCTCAAATTCTGATGGTATCTTCATTTAAACTTCTTTAAAATCCCTATTCAAGAAAACATTTTTTTTATGTTAAGTTGATGTAGTCCTTTCACTTTGTTAACTGCTACCGAGAAGAGAACTCTGGTAGTATTTCAGTTTGGCAACTGGTGCAAAGGTCTCCTGATAGTCAATCCCATGGACTTGAGTAAAATTTTTTACATCAAGTCTAGTTTTAAATCTCTCAATATCACCATCAATTTAATACTTAATCTTGAATATCCATTTGCGTCCAAATTATCTTTTATCCTGAAGAAGTTTAGTAAGAATCATATGACATTACGATTTAGTGTTTAAATCTCCTTTTCAATTGATTTCATCTATTATGGGATTTTAAGAGCTTCATGAATAGATTTAACAATTTGCACACTATCAAAGTTAGATACAAAAATTTTATAAGGTGAGAACAGATTCTCATAAGCTACATAATCCTGAATTAGATATTTAGCATAGGTTTCCTTGTCATCAACACCAAAAGAAGGAGATAACTCATGCTAAAATTTCAGGTGAGTGTGGATTTTTGGCTTGAGTGGTTCTATCTTCGCAAGTTGTATTTCACCTGCTCAAGTTTTTTTTTTCTCCTTATGTACACACACAGTTCTTTGGAATGAACTTCAGGTATGGTTGACTGGTTGGACATCCTAAAGAGGGATATTTTCATGCAATGGTGTTTGGAAAATAGAAGAGCTAATTGGAAGAGGTTAGGTTATATGGTAGTGTAAGTGTCTTTAAGTATAACAAAATTAATGTTCATTTGCAATTTGCCCCTGAACAACAAATTTCAAGTTGTTATGATTGATTTTTTTAAAAATGTGCATCCATAGAGTTTTATTTTTCAGTAACAGGTGAGTAGTACTTATAGCCTTTTTTGTTGGAGACATACCAAAGGAAAATACACTTGATGGGTTTAAGGTCAAGTTTTGTGCAGTTTGGGGAATGAATGTGAACAAAAGATACACATCTATTAAATTTTAAGTGGTACTGTAGAAGAGAAAACGTTGATGTGGGGATAAGTATCCATGAAGACTTGATGGAAACTTAAAAGTTTGCAAAAAAATAGTTATACATTTCATTTCATGAGTAATCTTACTTATTGAGATTAAATTACGGTTCAACTGTGGAACAAAAAAATTGAGGAAAAAGCAATATCCTTAGAGAGCTCTACATCTCATTTTCCAATAATTTTTTAATGTGATCCATCTGCAAGTCTGATAGAGCTAGATGTAAAAGCCTCTTTGAAGTGGGGCGTCCCGCATACAAAACAGAACTCGCATTTCGCGTGAAATCAAGCATGGCGTGATCCCACGCCATTCGAACCTGATAGATTGAGGGTCAATCGATCAACTTTCATATGTGGGAGTAACCCCTACCCTGTTGGGCCCACTCCTTAGTTACCCTAGGTTTATATATGTTGTTACGTCATATCAAGGAGGGAATTTTTCGAGCTTTCTATCAGGACAACTTTCAGCATCTAAGTTTTTCCTTTCTAAAGTTATATTCAACAAAAGGTGGTGCTCCGTCTATATCTCGTCGGAGATGATGATTGTTCTCGACTTCTTACTCCTCTGCATATTCCCTCTGCCAACATCGTCACCGTATTTGTTGTAGCCACTCGAAAAACAATCACCTTGTTGTTTCCTGCAGTCTCCAACCTTCCAGTCTCCTCCCCTTTCCATCTTTTCATTGCCACCGCCCTTTCCAGCCTCCTTCCAACCCTCCCAGCTTGTCGCCGCATCCAAGACAGACAAAGAATAGTCTTCCTCCTTTTCCACCGCTACCCACCCTAACTCCTCGTTGCCACCATCCAGGACAGCAACATACTTGTTGTCCCTTCATTTTCGCACCTCCCTCTCCCTGCTACCAGCATCTCTTTGTTGTCGCCACATCCGCCAGTCAATCAAATCCATCTAGCCGACCTTAACCACCCTTGAAATACACTTTAGGGGGTGAGGGTATTTGCTTGTGTCTATTAATAAGTTTCTTTTCAAGTGTGTTTGATTGTAATCACATATTTACTTTCAAATATAACATTTACTTTCCTGGTGTTGTTTTGGGTTAACTCTGGTATTATTTGATATCAAAGCTAGCACAACTCTAGTTCTATTTTAGGGCCCCTAGCATCTACCACTATCCCACTCTATCTTCACCCAATTTTTTTTCCCCACCATACATACCCTTATACACCTTCCACCTACCAACACCCAAAACATAATTATGTCGTCAAGGAAGCAATTGTTGGAACATGATCAGGAGTTTACTATGGACGAGATGCAGCAGGAATTTTGTTGAGTGCTACGACGGCTCACTAAACTAGAGAAAATGACCCAAAGAGAGGTCACGGGCGAAAGTGGTAACCCGAAGAGGAAAGAGGGACGAATACCTGAATCCCTACCCTATGGATGATTCCAATGAAAAAAAAAAGGCAAGTCATGATGCTTTGAGTTTCAGTATAAGAGGAGGTTGAGAGATGAAGTGCTTGTTAGAGAATACAGAAACGAAATGTTTGTTAGAGCATATAGAATTGAAGTAACTATTAAAGGATACAAAGATGAAGTGTCTGTTGGAGGATACAGAGGCTCAATAGTGAAAGTAAACATAATAAATTTTGAAGGGCTGAATTTGGATGATTTCATTGAGTGGTTGCAGGCCGTCGAGAGAGGCTTTGAATAAGAGGAGGTTTCAGATAATCTGAAAATAAAACTAGTTGCAATCAAGCTGAAAAAAGAACCTTGTTTTGGTAGAGCCTGAAGAGAGAGAAATAGAGCAAAATGAGGTAAACCTGGGAGAAGATGAAGAGAGAGTTGCAGCAACAGCAACTACCCCTACACTATCACTAGGCTCTTTTCTTGAGGCTACAATACCTAAATCAGAGGGACCTATCAATAAAGGAGTACAAAGCAGAGTTTATGCAGCTTAAGCTGAAATATAATATGTTGGAGCCAATGGAGCACGTGATAGTCATGTACTTTTGAGGGTTGAAGCCTGTCATCGTCAACATGATCTAGTTACAGCCTTACTGGTTTTTGGGTGACGTTCAGACGTTAGCACTGAAAGTGGAGAGACAGCATAAGCAAAGCAGGCGCCCACCACCATTTAGACAATCACACGCAATTAGAGATATCACTAGGAGCATGCTTCAAGGAGTTGAGAAGACTGGTCAGGAGAATGATAAAGAAACTCAGAGTGAGAAAAAACTTAAGAAGAGTAGCATGCCCACTACAGTCCTAGCCAAACAATGCTTCAGATGTCTTCACCTTCAGTTGTCCGACAAGTCGAGTTGTGTCCTTTACCAAGCAGGGTGCAGTCGAAAAAGTTAGTAACAAAGAGGCAACTGAAGAAAAAAGTAAGAAGTATCATCTTTCACCGAATGAGAGCGAGAATCTGATGATCCGACGGGTCCTACAGACTGAGGCAACAAGGGATCAGCAGTGGTTTCAACACAACATATTCTACACTTGTTACACTGTGAAGGGAAGGGTGTGTAATCTCATCATCAATAGAAGAAGCAGAAAAAATTTAGCATCTACACGGGTGATGAACAAGCTGAGCCTCATGACATAGAGACACTCTCAACTATACTCCTTGATGCGGTTGATAAAAAAGAATAGAGTCAATATTGGCATGAGGTGCCTCATAGAGTTTTTTATTAGAAACCAACTGTAGGACCAGCTTTGGTGCAACGAGGTGCCCATGGATGTCTGTCACCATTTGTTAAGGAGACCACGAAAATTTGATCGTAAAAATCAGCAAAATAGGATTAGGAATATCTACTCATTCACCAAGGATGGCAAGCACATAATATATCTACCTTATGTGGGATTCAAGAATACAGGGCCATTGCCAACAAAGAAGTGCAAGTAGGATTAGTTTTGATGCTGACAAAAGACGGCGAGACAAAAGAATCCGTTTCAGACATGAGGCAGTCAGTACAAAGAGAGTTTCAGGACATTTTATTTGATAGCTTATTTCCATGGCAACCACCATTATGAGGATTTCATTCTGTCCTCATGCTAGATAGGGATGAGCCAATCATGGAGCCACTTTTAGAAGTACCTGCAAAGTATATTTGGCAAAATATCCCAGTTCAATTTGACAGTATATACCCAAATAATTGGACTAATATGGATGGTTACTCAAAGTGGGAAAAAAGCTGTGTTTTGGGAAATAGTTCAACCGTAAATGGGATCTTGGTGCTCATATCGATGCAGTCAAAGACCCTTCACCCAGGAAGGATACAGTCGTNTTCTCGGATCATGCTACCTCCATACCTAAGAAAAATCTCATGGTACTAGGTCCTTGATTTCAAACTCAGACGCATGCACTTCTTTGATTTTTAAGAATTTCTCCTTCATCATCACCAGTAAGAATTATATCATCTGCATATACTATCAATGCAACAATTTTATCTCCCTAAGTGTGTTTTATGAACAGTGTATGATCGGCTTGATCTTGAGAATATCCATTAGATTTTACATTTAGCAAATCATTCAAACAATGCCCTTAGTGATTGATTAAGACAATAGAGACTTCCTAAGTTTGCATATTAGGTGTTTGCTGGAATCATTCTCAAATTCTGATGGTATCTTCATTTAAACTTCTTTAAAATCCCTATTCAAGAAAACATTTTTTTTATGTTAAGTTGATGTAGTCCTTTCACTTTGTTAACTGCTACCGAGAAGAGAACTCTGGTTGTATTTCAGTTTGGCAACTAGTGCAAAGGTCTCCTGATAGTCAATCCCGTGNCTATTCAAGAAGACATTTTTTTATGTTAAGTTGATGTAGTCCTTTCACTTTATTAACTGCTACCGAGAAGAGAACTCTGGTAGTATTTCAGTTTGGCAACTAGTGCAAAGGTCTCCTGATAGTCAATCCCGTGGACTTGAGTAAAACTTTTTACAATAAGTCTAGTTTTGAATCTCTCAATATCACCATCAATTTAATACTTAATCTTGAATATCCATTTGCGTCCAACTTATCTTTTATCCTGAAGAAGTTTAGTAAGAATCATGTGACATTACGATTTAGTGTTTAAATCTCCTTTTCAATTGATTTCATCTATTCTGGGATTTTAAGAGCTTCATGAATAGATTTAACAATCTGCACACTATCAAAGTTAGATACAAAAACTTTATAAGGTGAGAACAGATTCTCATAAGCTACATAATCCTGAATTGGATATTTAGCACAGGTTTCCTTGTCATCAACACCAAAAGAAGGAGATAACTCATGAGTTCTAGACTCTTCCTCACCTAAAATTTCAGGTGAGTGTGGATTTTTGGCTTGAGCGGTTCTATCTTCGCAAGTTGTATTTCACCTGCTCAAGTTTTTTTTTTCTCCTTATGTACACACACAATTCTTTGTAATGAACTTCAGGTTTGGTTGACTGGTTGGACATCCTAAAGTGGGATATTTTCATGCAATGGTGTTTGGAAAATAGAAGAGCTAATTGGAAGAGGTTAGGTTATTTGGCAGTGTAAGCGTCTTTAAGTATAACAAAATTAATGTTCATTTGCAATTTGCCCCTGAACAACAAATTTCAAGTTGTTATGATTGATTTTTTTAAAAATGTGACATCCATAGAGTTTTATTTTTCAGTAACAGGTGAGTAGTATATATAGCCTTTTTGTTGGAGGCATACCAAAGGAAAATACACTTGATGGATTTAAGGTCAAGTTTTGTGCAGTTTGGGGAATGAATGTGAACAAAAGATACACATCTATTAAATTTTAAGTGGTACTGTAGAAGAGAAAACGCTGATGTGGGGATAAGTATCCATGAAGACTTGATGGAAACTTAAAAGTTTGCAAAAAATTAGTTATACATTTCATTTCATGAGTAAACTTACTTATTGAGATTAAATTACGGTTCAACTGTGGAACAAAAAAATTGAGGAAAAAGCAATATCCTTAGAGAGCTCTACATCTCATTTTCCAATAATTTTTTAATGTGATCCATCTGCAAGTCTGATAGAGCTAGATGTAAAAGCCTCTTTGAAGTGGGGTGTCCTGCATACAAAACAGAACTCACATTTCACGTGAAATCGAGAATGGCGTGATCCCACGACATTCGAACCTGATAGATTGAGGGACAATCAATCAACTTCCATATATGGGAGTAACCCCTACCCTGTTGGGCCCACTCCTTAGTTACCCTAGGTTTATATATGTTGTTACGTCATATCAAGGAGGGAATTTTTCGAGCTTTCTATCAGGACAACTTTCAGCGTCTAGGTTTTTCCTTTCTAAAGTTATATTCAACAAAAGGTGGTGTTCCGTCTATATCTCGTCTAAGGTGATGATTGTTCTCGACTTCTTACTCCTCTGCAATCTTCCCTCTGCCAACATCGTCACCGTATTTGTTGTAGCCACTCGAAAAACAATCACCTTGTTGTTTCCTGCAGTCTCCAACCTTCCAATCTCCTCCCCTTTCCATCTTTTCATTGCTACCGCCCTTTCCAGCCTCCTTCCAACCCTCCTAGCTTGTCGCCGCATCCAGAACAGACAAAGAATAGTCTTCCTCCTTTTCCACCGCTGCCCACCCTAACTCCTCGTTGCCACCATCCAGGACAACAACATACTTGTTGTCCCTTCATTTTCGCACCTCCCTCTCCCTGCTACCAGCATCTCTTTGTTGTCGCCACATCCGCCAGTCAATCAAATCCATCTAGCCGACCTTAACCACCCTTGAAATACACTTTAGGGGGTGAGGGTGTTTGCTTGTGTCTATTAATAAGTTTCCTTTCAAGTGTGTTTGGTTGTAATCACATATTTACTTTCAAATATAACATTTGTTTTCCTGGTGTTGTTTTGGGTTAACTCTGGTATCATTTGATATCAAAACTAGCACAACTCTAGTTCTATTTTAGAGCCCCTAGCATCTACCACTATCCCACTCTAGCTTCACCCAATTTTTTTTCCCCACCATACATACCCTTATACACCTTCCACCTACCAACACCCAAAACATAATTATGTCGTCAAGGAAGCAATTGTTGGAACATGATCAGGAGTTTACTATGGACGAGATGCAGCAGGAATTTTGTTGAGTGCTACAACGGCTCACTAAACTAGAGAAAATGACCCAAAGAGAGGTAACGGGCGAAAGTGGTAACCCGAAGAGGAAAGAGGGACGAATACCTGAATCCCTACCCTATGGATGATTCCAATGAAAAAAAAGGCAAGTCATGATGCTTTGAGTTTCAATATAAGAGGAGGTTGAGAGTTGAAGTGCTTGTTAGAGAATACAGAAACGAAGTGTCTGTTAGAGCATATAGTATTGAAGTAACTATTAAAGGATACAGAGATGAAGTGTCTGTTGGAGGATACAGAGGCTCAATAGTGAAAGTAAACATAATAAATTTTGAAGGGAGACTGAATTTGGATGATTTTATTGAGTGGTTGCAGACCGTCCAGAGGGGCTTTGAATAAGAGGAGGTTTCAGATAATCTGAAAATAAAACTAGTTGCAATCAAGCTGAAAAAAGAACCTTGTTTTGGTAGAACCAGAAGAGAGAGAAATAGAGCAAAATGAAGTAAACCTGGGAGAAGACGAAGAGAGAGTTGCAGCAACATCAACTACCCCTACACTATCACTGGGCTCTTTTCTTGAGGCTACAATACCTACATCAGAGGGACCTATCAATAAAGGAGTACAAAGCAGAGTTTATGCAGCTTAAGCTGAAATATAATATGTTGGAGCCAATGGAGCACGTGATAGTCATGTACTTTGGAGGCTTGAAGCCTGTCATCGTCAACGTGATCTAGTTACAGCCTTACTGGTTTTTGGGTGACGTTCAGACCTTAGCACTGAAAGTGGAGAGACAGCATAAGCAAAGCAGGCACCCACCACCATTTAGACAATCACACGCAATTAGAGATATCACTAGGAGCATACTTCAAGGAGTTGAGAAGACTGTTCAAGAGAATGACAGAGAAACTCAGAGTGAGAAAAAACTTAAGAAGAGTAGCATGCCCACTACAGTCCTAGCCAAACAATGCTTCAGATGTCTTCATCTTCAGTTGTCCGACAAGCCGAGTTGTGTCCTTTACCAAGCAGGGTGCAGTTGAAAAAGTTAGTAACAAAGAGGCAACTGAAGAAAAAGGTAAGAAGTATCATCTTTCACCGAATGAGAGCGAGAATCTGATGATCCGACGGGTCCTACAGACTGAGGCTGCAAGGGATCAGCAGTGGTTTCAACACAACATATTCTACATTTGTTACACTGTGAAGGGAAGGGTGTGTAATCTCATAATCAACAGAGGAAGCAATAAAAATTTAGCATCTGCACGGGTGATGAACAAGCTGAGCCTCACGACACAGAGACACTCTCAGCTATACTCCTTGATGTGGTTGATAAAGAAGAACAGAGTCAGTATTTGCATGAGGTGCCTCATAGAGTTTTTTATTAGAAACCAACTGTAGGATCAGCTTTGGTGCAACGAGGTGCCCATGGATGTCTGTCACCTTTTGTTAAGGAGACCATGAAAATTTGATCGTCAAAATCAGCAAAATAGGATTAGGAATATCTACTCATTCACCAAGGATGGAAAGCACATAATCCTTCTACCTTATGTGGGATTCAAGAATACAGGGCCATTGCCAACAAAGAAGTGCAAGTAGGATTAGTTTTGATGCTGACAGAAGACGGCGAGACAAAAGAATCTGTTTCAGACATGAGGCAGTCAGTACAAAGAGAGTTTCAGGACATTTTATTTGATAGATTAGTTCCATGGAAACCACCATTATGAGGATTTCATTCTGTCCTCATGCTAGATAGGGATGAGCCAATCATGGAGCCACTTTTAGAAGTACCTGCAAAGTATATTTGGCAAAATATCCCAGTTCAGTTTGACAGTATATACCCAAATAATTGGATTGATATAAATGGTTACTCAAAGTGGGAAAAAAGTTGTGTTTTGGGAAACAGTGCAATCGTAAATGGAATCTTGGTGCTCATATCGATGCAGTCAAAGACCCTTCACCCAGGAAGGATACAGTCGTTTCACCACTTTCAACGTGCAAACAAAAGCTTCGACAAAAGCGGTTGAAGTTCCCTCAACCGTAAGAGACTGACGCAGGGTAGCTCGTGTGCAAAGCGGGAAACGTGTTCTGCGTGAAATCGAGTCAGGTGCGATACCATGTTTTTCGATCCCAAAAAATTGAGGATCGATCGATCCTCTTTCTTACATGAGTGCCTATTAAGTCTACTCCTAAGTTACTCTAGGTTTAAATATGCTACGCTATATTAGGGATGGAATTTATCCTTTCTAGAATTATATTCGACGCCAGATGATACTTTGGTTGTATCTCGTCCAAGGTGTTTATTTTCATCAACCTTTCCATTCCTTCGCAATCTTTCCCATACCACCATTGTCATCGCATTCACTGCAATCACCCAAAAAATAGCCACCTTGTTGTTTCCTACAGTTTCCAGCCGCCTCCCCTTTTTTCAGCCTCCTTCGAGCCCTCTCGCCATGCCACCGCCATCCATGACAAACATGGAACACCGCCTTCCTACTGTTCCATAGCTACTCAACTCAAGTCCTTGCTGAAACCATCCAAAATAGCATCCATACTTGTTGTCCTTGCATTTTCACACCTCCCCCTCACTGCTACCAGCATCCTTTTGTTGTCGCCACATCCGTCAAGCATTTCAATCCACCTAGCCAACCTTTACAGCTTGGGATATGCTTTAGGGGTGTTTGCTTTGTCTATTGTTGTGTCTCCTTTCAAGTGTGTTTGGTTTTAATCACTTATTTTCTTTCAGTAATAACATTTGCTTTCCTAGTATTGTTTTAGGTTAACTCTGATATCACACTTGATAGTTGATTACAGCATTAATGCCTCCAGTCATTTAATCAGAAGCTCCTAAATCTATGATCCAAGATCTAAATCTCTTATTACTGGCAAGATGGGATAATGATATATTACATTGATATGTTATAAGACTGGTGCTTTGTTTTGAATTACCCCCAAAAGTGTTTATTAAAAACTTCAAGTTGTTTCTTGGTGAATGAGTCAGCTGACACTTCAAATGTGGTAGTAGCATTAGCCTTGCTCTCTAGATCTTTCCTTCCGTGTCCAGGTTTTCAATCTGTAAGCTTTTAAAGAGTTTATAAAATTTGTCTTTGAGGTGCCTATTTTTATTCTAATAGTCACATATGGGACGATTGTTTTTGAATTTTGAGTCACAGGAAGAGTTATGGGAGTATAGAGCTAAGTTTTCAGCACTTGGTGAACTCTCATTTCCAGTCATCATAAGCTTCTTTATACTCTCTTCTCTACCAACTTTTGCAAAAGCTTCATGGGTATAGATACAAGAGGCTATATTCACATGATCCTCCCTCTCCCTTCATCCAATTCCTTAGCCCCACTAAGAATTTGAAAGTTCTATTCTTCTTGATAGTGGATTTATACATCATTGCATCATATGGATATTTCCACACATCTCAAATATATCCAATTGTAGCCAATATTTTGTCAATGAGTTAAAATATTGGGTGACATTTAGATCACATTGACGAAGATCATATAGTTTGATTTCAATCTCAAATAACTCTGCAGTATTCTTGATGTTGCAATAAGTTTCTTTTGTAGCCTTCAAGATTTTTTTCGTTATTTTGTAGAGAGAAATATTCTCATACTTCAGTGCTCGCTAAGTGGACTATCCAAGACNTTATTGATGCATCGCACATTACTAAACTATATTTTAATGTGATAGTTAAATTGCAAGGCTAACCTACAATAATACTTCTAATTGAGATATCAAATTTATAATTTATTTTTAAAAAACTATTTCAAAGGTGTATGTTTTTCGCTGATGATATCCTTCTTATGGATAAGACCAAAGAAAGAGTTCAAGAGAAACTTAAAATTTGGAGGTCTAAATTAGAATTTAGAGGCCTTTATTTGAGAAGATTTAAAACTGAATACAAGAAATATAATTTTGGTAGTAGTAGATCTAGTGGCAGAATTGTAACGATGGGTGGTCAAATCATTAAAAAAAGTATGCTTTAGATAACTTGAGTCTATCGTTCAAAGTGGTGGTGATACAGATGGGGATGTTATTAGTAGATTCAAGTTGGATGGTTGAAGTGAAGGAATGCATCCGGCCTATTGTGCGATAGAAAAGTATCGTTTAGACTTAAAGATAAATTTTAAAAGATGGTGATGAGACCTGCTATGTTGTATGGCGCAGAATGGTGGCCTATAAAAGAGAAGCCTAAAACTAAGTTAAGTGTAGTCGAGATGAGAATGCTTAGGTGGATGAGTCAACTGACACTTAAAGACATCATGTGAAACAAATGTATCCGTGAAAGGGTTGGTGTAGCTCCAGTGGCAAACAAGATTAGAGAGAGTCGTCTAATAATCTGGTTAGAAGGGTGGCAAACAAGATTAGAGAGAGTCGTCTTAGATAGATTGGCCACATTAAATGTCGATCATCTGATAATCTGGTTAGAAGGGTGGATGTTTTAGATTCGACTTTGTTAAGAAATGTAGAGGTATACCTAAAAAGACTTGGGCATGTTGTATAAAAAATGAACTTAATTTAAGAGAATTAAATGAAAATATGACACTCAATAAGACACAATGGAGAAAAAAGAATCATGTTGCCAACCCCACTTAGTGGGATAAAGACTTCTTAATGTTGTAAAAAATTGTTTGAAAGGAAATAGCAACATAGCTAAAAATGTTAACAATTTAGCATCCGCAAATAGATAGGCAACATGGCTAAAAATGTTTAACAATTTAGCATCCGCAAATAAATAGGCAAAGTGTAGCAAACAAAAGTTTGAGAGATCTATTATGTTTTTTGACAAAATGTTATGCATATGGATATGATTTGAATTTTCTATGGCTAACTTTTCATGCATTCCATCCATCTATAGGTCTATTGGTATAAATACATTTGATGGCATTGCACATTTGCACTATATATATATATATANCTGCTCTCTAGATCTTTCCTTCCATGTCCAAGTTTTCAATCTGTAAGCTTTTATAGAGTTTATAGAATTTGTCTTTGAGGTGCCCATTTTTATTCTAATAGTCACATATGGGACGATTCTTTTTGAATTTTGAGTCACAGGCGAGTTTTCAGCACTTGGTGAACTCTCATTTCCAGTCATCATAAGCTTCTTTATACTCTCTTCTCTACTAACTTCTGCAAAAGCTTCATGGGTATAGATACAAGAGGCTATATTCACATGATCCTCCCTCTCCCTTCGTCCAATTCCTTAGCCCCACTAACAATTTGAAAGTTCTATTCTTCTTGATAGTGAATTTATACATCATTGCATCATATGGATATTTCCACGCCTCAAAAAAATCCAATTGTAGCCAATATTTTGTCAATGTATTAAAATATTGGGTGACATTTAGATCACATTGACGAAAATCATATAGTTTGATTTCAATCTCAAATAACTCTGCAGTATTCTTGATGTTGCAATAAGTTTCTCTTGTAGCCTTCCAGATTTTTTCGTTATTTTGTAGAGAGAAATATTCTCATACTTCAGTGCTCGCTAAGTGGACTATCCAAGACATAATTATATGGTTTTGAAGCTTTCATATGTGATTATTAGGATCAATGAACTCAAGAACTGCGCCCTCTTCTGTGAGATTTTCCTCTTTTCTTTTTCAACAAATGTAAATAAACAAGTATTGAGACTATTGAATGAAGTTATGGCTACTGAGTTTATGATTTGTGATAAAGGAAGATAGTTTAGGAGTTGTTTGGACATTATTCGTTGTCTCTAATTCAGAACTAACCTTTGGAGTAGAACTATACATCTTTATTTCGTACTTGTAAACCCCATGCATGTNAATTCGTTGTCTCTAATTCAGAACTAACCTTTGGAGTAGAACTATACATCTTTATTTCGTACATGTAAACCCCATGCATGTTTAGAGTTGGATAAGAGAGTTAGTTGTTGCTTGCTATAGGAATGGAGGACTACCGTTGCAAGAGGAGTCCAATAGCTATAATATGAAGCAGAGGAGGGATTGTACGTTGGTTGAAGGGATTCTGGAGGTTGCAGGGAGGATTTCGGCTATTGGATGATTCTTGGAGAGGCTTGAGCAGTTGTAAGAGCGAGCAGAGCAAGGCCCACTGGTTGAAGAAGAGCTAGAATTTGTTTCCTTGCTCTGATACCATGAAGAAAAAAAAAACTTAAGAGAAAATATTCATTTAATTCTCAATATCAATCTTCAGCCATAAGACTACATATACTNTGTTGGTTGGAGGGATTCTGGCGGCTGCAGGGAGGATTTCGGCTATTGGATGATTCTTGGAGAGGCTTGAGCAGCTGTAAGAGCGAGCAGAGCAAGGCCCACTGGCTGAAGAAGAGCTAGAATTTGTTTCTTTGCTCTGATACCATGAAGAAAAAAAAACTTAAGATAAAATATTCATTTAATTCTCAATATCAATCTTCAGCCATAAGACTACATATACTGGGAAATCAATCTCCCCTAATTTACAAACTTACCAAATATAGCTAGCCTAAACATGAAAAAGAAATAATTCTAAAATAAACATAAATTGGACAAGAATAAAAATGAATCAAGGAATTTTCTAAATTGTCTCCAATTACTTCATCCATCACTCTGGGATGGTCGGCCTAGGTCCAACATGGAAAGGAGGTCGATCCTCCTAGATTTCCAGAAATGAGCTATAAGGTAGATGAAACTTAAACTTGGTAATAAAGGCTTCGTATGATACAACTATTGTTGTCTAAGAAGATAGGTGTAAAGTTGTTAGAAAAACTAATTTGGAATTTTTTTTGCTAAAAAACTACTAATTTTTTATTTGGAAGATCTAGAGTTGTTTTTTATAACCACCAAAAAAATCTTTTTTTTGAATGGAGCATTTCATGTGTCAGACAAAGTAAAAAAATTTGGCCTAAGAAATGATGAATCGTTTGTAACAAAAAAATAGATATCATAAATGTTAATATCCACTTTCCGTACATAAATTTTAAAATACAAGCTTATTGGAAATTTTTATAATTAAAATTTATAAATAACTAAAATATATGATTATTTAATTTGTCATTAAAGGTATACATGATAAACATCTTGCCTTCATTTAAAACAACATTCAATGCCTCATCTTACCAAAATCAAAAGTCATTTGAAATGCCTTTGCCCAATTGGAAATTGCATCCTCATAAAAAGTCGCATCCAAGGTTTCATTTGAAGTTGTTATCCAAAGCACCTCTCTAATAAAAGCAACAGATTCTGTGTATACCTTGCATCTAAGACCTCCCAAACCAAAATTCTTATGTATATTGAGAGTAATCCATCTAATGCCGCATATAAGATTCTTCTCGCACTAGCTAGATTTTTGACAAAGTCAATCCCACAAATAGATTTGGGCAATGAATAGAAAGAGATATTTTNTCCTAATTTATAATCTTACCAAATATAGCTAGCCTAAACATGGAAAAAAAATATTTCTAAAATAAACATAAATTGGACGAGAATAAAAATGAATCAAGGAATTTTCTAAATTGTCTCCAATTACTTCATCCATCATAAAAAGTCGCACCCTCATAAAAAGTTGCATCCAAGGTTTCATTTGAAGTTGTTATCCAAAGCACCTCTCTAATAAAAGCAACATATTATGTGTATACCTTGCATCTAAGACCTCGCCAAACCAAAATTCTTATGTATATTGAGAGTAATCCATCTAATGTCGCATATAAGATTCTTATCGCACTAGCTAGATTTTTGACAAAGTCAATCCCACAAATAGATTTGGGCAATGAATAGAAAGAGATATTTTNACCTTTGCCCGAGTGGAAATTGCGTCCTCATAAAAAGTCGCACCCTCATAAAAAGTCGCATCCAAGGTTTCATTTTAAGTTGTTATCCAAAGCACCTCTCTAATAAAAGCAACAGATTATGTGTATACCTTGCATCTAAGACCACGCCAAACCAAAATTCTTATGTATATTGAGAGTAATTCATCTAATGTCGCATATAAGATTCTTATCGGACTAGCTAGATTTTTGACAAAGTCAATCCCACAAATAGATTTGGGCAATGAATAGAAAGAGATATTTTATACTTATGAATTTGCATACAATATTTGCGGTAATTTTGTTAAAGAAAATATTTAAAAGGCAATCCACAATTTATAAATATCAAACACAACTACTCTTGTATGATAAAAATAAAGCCNTTAAAAAAAAATATTTAAAAGGCAATCCACAATTTATAAATATCAAACACAACTACTCTTGTATGATAAAAATAAAGCCTAAGATTGTTTTTCCAGAAGCAAGCAAGTATAAAATGAAATTTTATTTTTATAAAAATAGTAGCTAAATGTGAGAAATAGACAAAGTCAAGTCATGATCCACTCAATACTAAAAAGCTTTCATCACTGTCCTTTAAAAAATTCAGGTCCATTTGAGGGACTACAACATTTTGTTGAAGTAGCAATAAAATTATTGTGAAGAAAATAACTTTTTTTAAAATCATTATAATTGTTACAAATATTTCCCCATTTTGAAAAATCCAAATAACTTTCTTATAGCTATTGCACTTTCGAATATCTAATTGTAAATAATAACTTTACACTACAAATTTTTTTAAAAAATAATAAAAAAAATAATAGCAAAATAGAAACTGGAAGTGGTCTGAAAGCAAAGCAGTCAAAACGTTGCCCCAAACATTCCCTAAATAAAAGAAAATGTCATTTAAACTTTTGCAACACATTGAACCTAATGCTTACAAATGGAAAATTCTTAAAAATTTTAGCTTAAATCTAGTGGTCTATATGTCTGATATGGTCTTATTTATAAGCCAATTGTTAATACCTTGAATTCTCCCTCTTTAACCACTTCATGATGAATCAATATCCCTTTTAACATAGTTTATTCAAAAGGCTATATTAGATGAAAAGATTGCGACCACTATTGATGATGGCTTTAGAGACGTTTTGTTCACTAATGAGATAAAATTGTTTGTGATGATTAATAAATTACTCTGTATGAAGCACATAATTAATGNTAAAATCATTATAATTGTTACAAATATTTCCCCATTTTGAAAAATCCAAATAACTTTCTTATAGCTATTGCGCTTTCGAATATCTAATTGTAAATAATAACTTTACACTACAAATTTTTTTTAAAAATAATAAAAAAATAATAGCAAAATAGAAATTGGAAGTGGTCTGAAAGCAAAGCAGTCAAAACGTTGCCCCAAACATNTTTTTTTTAAAAAAATAATAGCAAAATAGAAATTGGAAGTGGTCTGAAAGCAAAGCAGTCAAAACGTTGCCCCAAACATTCCCTAAATAAAAGAAAATGTCATTTAAACTTTTGCAACACATTGAACCTAATGCTTACAAATTGAAAATTCTTAAATATTTTAGCTTAAATCTAGTTGTCTATATGTCTGATATGACCTTATTTATAAGCCAATTGTTGATACCTTGAATTCTCCTTCTTTAACCACTTCATGATGAATCAATATCCCTTTTTACATAGTTTATTCAGAAGGCTATATTAGATGAAAAGATTGCGACCACTATTGATGATGGCTTTAGAGATCTTTTGTTCACTAATGAGATAAAATTGTTTGTGATGATTAATAAATTACTCTGTATGAAGCACATAATTAATGTTCAAATTTACACGAAAAATATTAAATGCTAAATTCATCAAGCCAAATTTATCTAGATTGGAATGGAAACATTGAGTTTATTCTCAACGAATTTATTGCATCAAGTAGTGATAAAACAAAATTTACTAATTCCTTTTAGATTGTTGGATTATTTTATTTTATTTATTATTTCTATAATTAATAGCATGCTAGTTCAAATGAATTACCATGGTTTTGATCTTCATTCGGTTAAGGTTATTTCTCATATTAGCAATATGAATGTGATTTAGAGGGGATGACTTTCCGTATGCGGTAAATAATGGAATTCTCTTTTTTTCTTTAAGTAGTGGAGTTTAGTTTTATCCATTGCATAGCCATGTGTATTTTTTGTGGGGGCTATTTTGATGGAAAGTAGTGGTTTATTATAAATGTTATTTCTAAAATGTGAATTTGCCTCTTCAGTTGCAACATATATCTGTGTAATACTTTGTGGCATTTGTTATTGGAGTTGCCCAATAAGCCATGAGATCCACCTAGCATGATGACTATTGGGATAAAGAGTTTGGGATTTTAAGTTGAAAATTGAATTGATTATTATCTTTTTAGAGTAAATTAAAATTTGAATTGAGCTTAATCTAATGCCAACCATATCTAGTAGTAAAGGGATGAGGCTTTAAAAATAGATATTAGAGGTAATTAGGAGGCATATGTATAAATAGATACTATGAAGAAAGTAATACAAATACTTCAGTTGAATAAAATTGCCTTTTGAATTTTTAATTTTATTTGTTTAAATTAAATGTGCAATTCCTTCGAGTGTGGAATAAGTGACCTTAATCCTGGGTAATTCATCTCCTTATATAGATATAAGTCTTAATTTTTCTTATTTTTTATATTTCAATTTCATGTTCTTATTTAAATATACATAATTTAATATTGCCTTTTTGCCCTTGACTTTGTTTACTTGGCACAACAAAAATTTTGTTTGTGAGAATTATTTTACAAATGTTCATTGACTTTGCTTGACTATAAAATCTTACTGATTTCTTTGGGTTATTACAACCATTTTGTCAACATTTGGGTTTAAATTCTAGTAAATATTGTTTACATTTAAAAAGGCAAGTTGTGAATTAATTGTCAACTTGTAAATTATGAATCCTTCAATTCCTTTGGAAGAAGTCATAATATGCATCATATTAGTTGTATGAAAAACCCCTAATCCAAAGTCATCCAACATCACTATCCCACCACAAGTAATGCAACGAACAAAGGCATCATTTGAGTCATTTATAGCTTGGAAGAAATGTCATCTTAGTCACAAATGCAGCATGATTGGTTCACTAATTACTAAACTTTGTAGTTGCTAACATTTCAATTTACTCCAAGACAGCCGCTAATTAAATGTTGGTCCATTATCACATGATAGGCAACATCTACTTTCTAGCAATGAAGATCAAATATATGAGAAAGAAAAATGTGAGAAGTATCTCAAATGATCATTATGGATGATAGAAAATCTTAAAAAATAAACATTAATTAAATAAATAGAATACAATGTCTATCAAACAACATCAAAATCTCCATGAAATTAAATGTTAAATAACACTTAACCTAAGAAAAACCCCTTTAACTGCTCATTGGTCGCTTATTGATAGTAAATATGCTTTGGAAAATAAGAATTTCAATTTTAGTTTTTTGTGTAAAAAAGAAAGCATCACTTATGATGCATTTTGAGGATAATTTTAGAGCCTAAAGCAATATTAATTTCTAAAAATGGCCAACAAAATGATAGAATATGTTAACTTTGTCTTCTAAAACATATTTTCTAACTTCAAGAAACCAAATGACCTTATACTATAAAAATAATTTAACTTCTTAAAGCCCTTCATTTTTTTAAATATCGAGAGAAATTTTAACTATATTATTTGAATGATCTTGGAGAAATAATCTTTCCCTTTAAATAATGGGACATNAGTTATTTTAAATTAAAGAACAGCTATAATGAAATTATTAAAAAAGTATTGTTTCAATAAATTGCTTATAGTTTTTAGAAGCAAATATGACAATTATACACCATTTTACCAAAAAAAAGTATAACTAAAATACAAATGTGTCTTCACTAATTACAAAAAAAAAAATTAATCACAGCACAAAAATAAAATAAAAAATTACAAAACGCAATTGAAATAATTCTCTTGGCCGCTTGCATTTCTTTGAAGTTGAAACATTTTAGCAATATTATTTTTTAGTCCTTTCTTCGAGTCTTCTCATATTTTCATGTAAGTTTGAACTCTAGCATACACAAGACGAGCAAAATCTTCAACATCCTGATTCATTATTTTAAAACAAATAAATATGATAACTTTTGGGAAAGATAATTAAAAGAAGGTTCAATTCAGTTAAACTTGTTGCCGGTCCAATCTTGGGGCAGGCTCTTGAAATGATCCAATCAATCAAACAACTATATTTGTCGTTGTTAGGATTGAAACATTCAATTAAACTTATGATAAAACATAAATAAAAAATTAAATTTGGATATGTGTTATAGATGAGTTCAACCATAATAATTTTATTTGAATAATTTCATTAGGTAACATGAGTATCAATGTGCATAAACCAACATTAGAAATAAGCTACCAGCAATACAATCAAAAAATGACAACCTCGAATCCAAGCAAAATGAATGACAAATGAATGTATGAGAAATTAACACTAAAATTAGCAATCAACTAATCAACCAGTCATTTAAATTTTTTGTTAGAGCCACTAACAACCAAACTGCCCAAATATAAAAGGGCAACTCCAAGCCCAAGGAAACTGAATGAAAATAAGGCATTAAAAATTAACACCAAAAGTTTTCAATCAACTAGTTCAAAAGTCATTATTTTTTTAGAGTCGCCAACAACCCAATAAAGAAAGGAAAACTCTAAAACCAGTCATTAGTAATAACAGTCATAAAATCTTCATAAATCGTAAGATTATGTTGTATAGTGTCACTCTATCAGCACTAATATAATAAAAGATGTTATAAAAAATGTATATATCATTACCCATATCAGTAACTCTTATAAATCATTGTAATAGTTCTTATAAAATGACAATAATCTGAATATTGTCAAATGCAAAGCAAAATAATCTGAACATTGAAAGTAATGACTAAGAGCTATGTAATGAATAAATTTTCATCTCGACACATTTTTAAGTAATTACTATTAGCAAAATAATGTGGATATC
Source organism: Phalaenopsis hybrid cultivar (assembly GCA_002079205.1). NCBI lineage: Eukaryota > Viridiplantae > Streptophyta > Magnoliopsida > Asparagales > Orchidaceae > Phalaenopsis > Phalaenopsis hybrid cultivar. The sequence goes on from JXCR01127052.1 coordinate 82,694, forward strand.
GTGAAGACACACCAAAGTTTCATAATATAAAACCAACAACTCAAATTTAATTACTGTTAAGAAGGAAAATAAATTTTATGTGTAACATTTTAAGCTGCTTCAGGGCACCAACTGTACCAAAAGCTTATGTGAAATATTAGATGTTGGATATGTATATATAAAGACTTTGTGTGGTATACGTGCAAATTTCCCTAAAATTAGTCTTTAAGAGTGACAACAATATCGAATATAAAATACAAAAAAAAACAATTGAATTGACTGTAAGATTTCCTTCATAAAAAATAAAAATCAGTCTGTCAGAATTTTCGTATAATAAATATGGTTTTAAAGGGAAAAGATCACTCTTTCACTCCCTCATTCTTCTCATTTTTCCTTTTTCTACCAATATTACATTACAGTCAACTTTACAAAAGAAAAAGGCAAATCATTTATGCATCCTTAAACATAGACCTTTACAAACATGGAATAAAATAAATAATTAAAATTAAGGAAAAAGTTTAGAAACTTAAAGTTAAACCTATAATAGATGAATTTTCGTCAAATAAGATTGATAAATCATACCTATGCATGAAAATTGTGGTATTTTTTTAGATGTTCCAAACTTAAATTGTATAACATGTAGTTGTAGCATGAAAGTAAAGTTACAAAGCATAACATCCAACCTATGAAATATGCAACAAACAAAANGCTAAAATACAAATGTGTCTTCACTAATTACAAAAAAAAAATTAATCACAGCACAAAAATAAAATAAAAAATTACAAAACACAATTGAAATAATTCTCTTGGCCTCTTGCATTTCTTTGAAGTTGAAACATTTTAGCAATATTATTTTTTAGTCTTTTCTTCGAGTCTTCTCATATTTTCATGTAAGTTTCAACTCTAGCATACACAAGACGAGCAAAATCTTCAATATCCTGATTCATGATTTTAAAACAAATAATTTTGATAACTTTTGGGAAAGATAATTAAAAGAAGGTTCAATTCAGTTATACTTGTTGCCGGTCCAATCTTGGGGCAGGCTCTTGAAATGATCCAATCAAACAAACAACTATATTTGTCGTTGTTAGGATTGAAACATTCAATTAAACTTATGATAAAACATAAATGAAAAATTAAATTTGGATATGTGTTATGGATGAGTTCAACCATAATAATTTTATTTGAATAATTTCAATAGGTAACATGAGTATCAATGTGCATAAACCAACGTTAGAAATAAGCTACCAACAATACAATCAAAAAATAACAACCTCAAATCCAAGCAAAATGAATGACAAGTGAATGTATGAGAAACTAACACTAAAATTAGCAATCAATTAATCAACCAGTCATTTAAATTTTTTGTTAGAGCCACCAGCAACCAAACTGCCCAAATATAAAAAGGCAACTCCAAGCCTAAGGAAACTGAATGAAAAATAAGGCATTAAAAATTAACACCAAAAGTTTTCAATCAACCAGTCCAAAAGTCATTATTTTTTTAGAGTCGCCAACAACCCAATAAAGAAAGGAAAACTCTAAAACCAGTCATTAGTAATAACAGACATAAAATCTTCATAAATCGTAAGATTATGATGTATAGTATCACTCTATCAACACTAATATAATAAAAGATGCTATAAAAAATGTATATATCATTACCCATATCAGTAACTCTTATAAATCAATGTAATAATTCTTATAAAATGACAATAATATGAATATTGTCAAATGTAAAGCAAAATAATCTGAACATCGAAAGTAATGACTAAGAGCTATGTAATGAATAAATTTTCATCTCGACAAATTTTTAAGTAATGACTATTAGCAAAATAATGTGGATATCGTGAAGACACACCAAAGTTTCATAATATAAGACCAACAACTCAAATCTAATTACTGTCAAGCAGGAAAATAAATTTTATGTGTAACATTTTAAGCTGCTTCAGGGCACCAACTGCACCAAAAGCTTATGTGAAATATTAGATGTTGGATATGTATATATACAAACTTTGTGTGGTATACATGCAAATTTCCCTAATATTAGTATTTAAGAGAGACAACAATATCGAATATAAAATACAAAAAAAAAAACAATTGAATTAACTATAAGATTTTCTTCATTAAAAATAAAAATCAGTCTGACATAAATTGTGTATAACAAATATGGTTTTAAAGGGAAAAGATCACTCTTTCACTCCCTCATTCTTCACATTCTTCCTTTTTCTACCAATATTACATTATAGTCAACTTTACAAAAGAAAAAGGCAAATCATTTTTGCATCCTTAAACATAGACCTTTATAAACATGGAATACAATAAATAATTAATATTAAGGAAAAAGGTTAGAAACTTAAAGTCAAACCTATAATAGATGAATTTTCGTCAAATCAGATTGATAAATCATACCTATGTATGAAAATTGTGGTATTTTTTTAGATGTTCCAAATTTGAATTGTATAAACTTTTTGAGTAAATATACATGTAGTTGTAGCATGAAAGTAAAGTTACAAAGCATAACATCCAACCTATGAAATATGCAACAAACAAAAAAGAAATTTATTACAACAAAATCAATATTTCGACATCATTGGCCAAATCACATAGTCAATCAAATCACAAATTACAACAATATAATGTTCTATTTTGAAATACCTAGAAATAAAATCATTATTCGTACTTTGCACTCAATCACAATAATGTTTTTTTAAATAACCTCTAATATATTTAATCATACAATTTCATATCTAAAATATCTTTCTTTGGAATCTCTTACTGATAAAAATATTTATCAAAATTAGTGATAAAAAAAGATAAATATGTCCTAAAAGATTTAATAAAAAGAGTATTACTAAGAGAGTTTTCATATTTTTGATAGAAAATCGCATCCAACTAGATGTATAAATAAGTGTATTTAATGTCTTGTTGACAAAGAACCCTTATAATCATCTGAACACTAAATACATATTCTGATACAATTTTAGTTATAGAATATATCAAAATATCTTAGGTCCTTTTAGACAAACATAAATACTTAAGAGTATTCAATTTCCACAAATCAACAACATCAAACTGATCACTATTGATCATAAACAAATTCCCCTAAGGATAAATTCATAAATCAAGCTTTGATGGTTGAATAGAGCTCGGTGACAACAAAATTATTAAAGACAAGCATACAATCAAATTTATGTGAAAGAGTTAATTGATTAGACAGGTGTGAAGATCCATTACCACTCATTGAAATAGAATTGACAATATCAGATATATATTGATTGTATATTTCTCAAATAACAACTTAAACTTCTTAAATTTTATATTCTAGTTCAATTGATGAGTAAATATTCAAAAAAATAAAATGAATGAACTTTATATTTAAACGAGGATCCAACATAGCTGTCATAGACATGAGTAGATTTCATCGCTCACAATATTTATCAAACTGTATCTTCACGGCAGAAGCCATGTTTTTAATTTACTTATTTGATAAAATAGATTCATGCATTAACAATTTTTTAATATGCATAAAAATTGGGCAAAAATAATTTTTATTGTAGTGATAAAAATAAGAACAATTTTTTTCTTATTTTCTCATGCTTCTCCCCATCCAAATTTGATGACAGTCATGTATAATTGCTATCTCGAGCAACATAATGATTGAACACATTTCGATAGACAATAACATATTCAAACATTAAGTATATTGAATTCCACCATGTTGCAACATCAATGGACAAACCTTTTGTAGTTAAAATACTTAATTGCTTGGATACTCCAACAGGTTTGTGTAAACTTATTGGTCACATCTTGAAATATTTAATGTAATCTCTAATTAGATAAATTATATTGTGGATATGTTTCAAACCAAACTAAATCATAATATTTAAGATGTGTGCACAATATCTTGTATGAAAAAAATGTCATCGAAAATGCAACTTACTTCTTGACTGAAAATTAGATTTAAGTAAACTAACTGCGACATCGTTATTGCTAGCATTATCCAAAGTAATAGTTAACACTTTATATTGAAGATGTAAAACTACAAGACAATCATAAATCATATCATAAATATATGTATCTGTGTGAGGCGACTTTAACTAAATAAAATTTACAATTCTCTTTTGTGGCTTGCAATCTTGATTAAGATAGTGAACAATTAGATAAATATATCTTATCATCTAATTAAAATTTAAACAATCATAAATTACTTAAAATCTATATACATCCTTAAGATAAGTGTTCAACTTATCATTCTTGAATTCATATACCTTCATACAATCGTTTTAATGCTGTTTCTCAAAATACTCTCATAATTTAGATTTGATGATTTCAATAACACATTAAACCACAAATGCACAACAATAACAAATGGATGTTGTGCAATAATCATCTTTTGCAATTATTTATCTGATTTTATGTTGCTCGTAATTGTTTGAATCATGAAATATTGGAACTCATTCTCTATGTCAACATCGAATGACATGAAATTTTTAGNACATCCAACTAGATGTACAAATAAGTGTATTTAATGTCTTGTTGACAAAGAACCCTTATAATCATTTGAACACTAAATACATATTCTGATACAATTTTAGTTATAGAAAATATCAAAATATCTTTGGTCCTTTTAGACAAACATAAATACTTAAGAGTATTCAATTTCCACAAATCAATAACATCAAAATGATCACTATTGAACATAAACAAATCCTCCTAAGGATAAATTCATAAATCAGACTTTGATGGTTGAATAGAGCCCGGTGACAACAAGATTATTAAAGAAAAGCATACAATCAAATTTATGATAAAAAGTTAATTGATTAGACGGATGTGAAGATCCATTGCCACTCATTGAAATAGAATTGACAATATCAGATATCTATTGATTGTATATTTCTCAAATAACATCTTAAACTTCTTAAATTTTATATTCTAGTTCAATTGATGAGTAAATATTCAGAAAAATAAAATGAATGAATTTTATATTTAAACGAGGATCCAACATAGCTGTCATAGACATGAGTAGATTTCATCGCTCACAATATTTATCAAACTGTATCTTCACAGCAAGAGCCATGTTTTTAATGTACTCATCTGATAAAATAGATTCATGCATTAATGATTTTTTAATATGCATAAAAATTGGGCAGAAATAATTTTTATCGTAGTGATAAAAATAAGAATAATTTTTTTCTTATTTCCTCGTACTTCTTCCCATCCAAATTTGATGATAGCCATGTATAATTGCTATCTCAAGCAACATACTAATTGAACACATTTCGATAGACAATAACATATTCAAACATTAAGTATATTGAATTCCACCATGTTGCAACATCAATGGACAAACCTTTTGTAGTTAAAATGCTTAATTGCTTGGATACTCCAACAGGTTTGTGTAAACTTATTGGTGACATCTTGAAATATTTAATGTAATCTCTAATTAGATAAATTATATCGTGGATATGTTTCAAACCAAACTAAATCATAATATTTAAGATGTGTGCACAATATCTTGTATGAAAAAAATGTCATTGAAAATGCAACTTACTTCTTGCTGAAAATTAGATTTAAATAAACTAACAGCGACATCGTTATTGCTAGCATTATCCAAAGTAATAGTTAACACTTTATATTGAAGATGTAAAACTAAAAGACAATCATAAATAACATCATAAATATATGTATTCGTGTGAGGCGACTTTATTTAAATAAAATTTACAATTCTCTTTTGTGGCTTCCAATCTTGATTAATATAGTGAACAATTAGATAAATATATCTTATCGTCTAATTAAAATTCAAACAATCATAAATTACTTAAACTCTATATACATCCTTAAGATAAGTGTTCAACTTATCATTCTTGAATTCAAATACCTTCATACAATCATTTTAATGATGTTTCTCAAAATCCTCTCATAATTTAGATTTTATGATTTCAATAACACATTAAACCACAAATGCACAACAATAATAAATGGATGTTGTGCAATAATCATCTTTATAATTATTTATCTGATTTTATGTTGATCGTAATTGTTTGAATCATGAAATATTGGAACTCATTCTCTATGTCAACATCGAATGACATGAAATTTTTAGTGTTTTTTTACCTCTTATAAAAAAGGCAATTATTTTCTTAATCTTAGCTTTATTTTTTTCTCATTCCATCACATATCTCAGAAGTTGGGAAGTGATGTCGGTGTCAACTATTTTACGTATTAAACTTTATGTGACAACATAATGTCAAAAAGGAGTTGATACTTCTTTTTTTATAAATGACGCATCAACAAAATACTTTATTACTATAGACTTTATTTTCCTCGCACTCTTAAAAGTATTAGGGTCTTCTTTATTGCTACTTTTAATAATAATTATCTTTGGATTCGTGTGTTGTGATCCAAAATTTGGAATTTAACTTCCACTATTCGCAATTGAATGATAATTTAGTTTGAGAAAGATTCAGTATAGACATAGTATAAAGAGATATAACCCTTAAAAAATGAATCAATATGCAACTTATAATTAAAGATTCATGATCAAATAATAAATATATTTAGACAGTAATAAATAACACAATATTGTTTTGCTTATTATAGGATTTCATAACTATAAGAAATAAAATTTCATGAAAATGTAGTTTTTCACTTCCATAACATTTTGCCAATTTTTTCAAGCTTTTTCATAGCTACCATATCATTCTATCAAATTTATATAAAATAAAGTAACAATCTAATGGAACATATGAAGTGCTTTGAATTTGATGGCTTTGAAAGTTTTCTAGATACAAAACATACATTCTTATGTAACAAATATAAGACAACATTTATTTTCTATGACAATTCCTTTTATTCATAATGAGAAAAAGAGCTAAAATTTTATCAAATAAATATTGTGATCAAATAGCATATCCTCTATTCTTGAACAACAAAGAAAAAATATTTTCACATAACTGAGCAACATATAATAAGTCTTCAAATATGCCAACAAGTAATAAAGATATAGCCAAAACCCAAAAAAATGTTATTAACAATCATGAGCCTTAAAAAAAATTTTTGGGACATTCACATCTCAAAGATACAGTTAACCCACAAAACAATTTTATAGATGAGTCATTTTGTTATAAACACAAACCTCATCTTAGTAGTCAACTCAACATGTTAGGTGAAGTATTTGATATATATTAGAAAGCAAGTCAAAAATCACATACTATCTCCTCCAATGAATAACATAATAATTTTAGACAGTGCACTTCCATAGTTAGTGAGCATAAAATCTTGTAGGACAAAAATAGATAGTGCATACCATAACTCCACGTCTCTAAAAGAAGAGTAAATACGTGTTTACACACTTGTAAAAAAAATATTTCAGATATTTTTTTTTTCAAAATTGTAATATTAAATATATGGCAGCAAGATTGAAATACTAAAAATGTGATACTAAACATTGAAATAAAAAAATTCTACTTTAAAGCATTAGTATCATGCAACATGATGTTTAGAGGGATCACTACCACAATGTCAAGAAACACTCGACAACATTAATACCATAGTACCCACTAAACTATATAGCCAAAAATCTACAAAGATGCTAGTTTCTAAGAATCATAGCACATGTGACACTCGAAAATATCAAGAACTTAGAAGAGATGAAGATATCATAAAACAAAAAAACAAGATATGAGAACCGAAAAATACAAATCCCATGTATTTTCGGCCCTGACTCCTGTTCTTGAGATTGAAATAAGATGTAAAACCAAATGAAAGGTGGTCGAATGACAGAGAATACAAGCACTAAGGATTTTGTGTTTTCACCTTTTGAATTTTGAAAGCCTAGAGATTTAGTACCTTCGTAGAATCACAACTTTGCTCAATACGAAAGGGAGTAGTTGGCCAAATGAAAAGGTTACGATAGAAGGAATTAGGGTTTAGGAGCTTTAGGCTTTAATGGTAATTTTATACTACTGACAATGTTGGGTGAACTGCTACTCCCGAGAGGTTCAAAGTTTAATATATATTTATTTTAGTTTTTTTAGTTAATATGATTACATTTTATTTTATTTTATTTTATTTTATTAATAATAATTTTTTATTGAATTATTTAAAAATAATGTTCATTAGATGTTCAAATATATATTATTTTGAGCCAAAATTAGTTGAACATGAATTAACAAATCTTTGTTCATGTTCGACTCGTTTATAAATCAAGCTAAAAAATTATTTATTTTTGACTCGCTTGCTTAACGAATGAGCCAAACACAGGCTACTTAACAAGCTATTCACAAATACGAGTCATTTTGGCAACCCCAACATGACATGCCCAAAGATCGGAGCGAGAAAAAACTTTAGAGAGAAGTAGAGACATGTAGAAATAAATAAAAGAGTATGCATAAACTCGCCTTGTATGGATAAACTGGGGTATTCTTGGATTGTATTACCCATTTTATACATTGTAACTAGAGGTTACAAGAAAAGAGGGGAGATAAATCTCCTTACAGAGTATAGGTATAGAGAGAAGAGCTGAAAAGCCTTTGATACATCATATGGACCCCATATTATAGAAGATAAATAATTAAAAGATGAAAAATTACACATTTGCCCATATTTTTAATAGGGGTGTCATAGGAGTTACTGTCTTTTGTTGTGCCTTTTTGAGTTCGTAACTGATTTTGGCATCTATTAATGCACTTAGACCTTTTGGTCAACATTTTCTTGAGTTGCCCGACAAAGCTGGTGTCAGCCAGCTATTTTACTTCGATGTTGGTTGGTCTTCGCTCTAGAAAGTCAGATCAACTTTAAGAAAGACAACATTCAGTTGGTTTGTTCCTTGGATATCTCTTAATATCCTTGAGGATTTTTTTGGGAGTTCTTGATAGAGCTTAATGTCAGTAACTGTGAGATTGTGAGGGGTACTAGACCTTTGCTTGGTCATTGGCATGAACATTTATTTATTGTTGGTCAATCAACAGCCTTAGGTTGGCTGGTTGTTGTTCGATAGGAGGTTCTATATCCATTTGGCTTTATGAGTACTTGTAGTTTTTCATTAGAGGGATGCTCCTTGATTTGCAGTCAAATTGTCTTGAGATTCATGTAGAACATTTTTTGGTGCACATATCAGATTTTCAAGTTTTCATGCTCCTTAAAGCGACAATTGCGATGAGGAAAAAAAATAATGCAATAAATATAATCTTAATAGCCAAAATTTATTGTAATTATTAGATTCCCTGGATTACCCACAAAACTTATATATTGGGCATAGGGGTATTTTCCATCATCTCAAGTCCATCCCTCCTTGCGTTTGCTTGGTTTCTACAATTTCCTTATGGAGAAAGGATCTAATTTAGAATTAAATCCCGTTGATCGGGCTACGATGCTAGCTGCCCTTGGAATTAGACAAGGTCGGCCTGAAGGTGAGCCAAAGAAGAAGAAGTTGGCTAAGAAGCCAAAACCCACAAAGTGAGTAGAGGTAGAGGAGTCGTCTGACTCAATCAGGGAGACTTAGGAGAAGGTTCAACCCAGCACTAGGAAAGAGCTGTGTGGCCGAGCAATCAATCTATCAATAAAGGCATATGTTGAAGTTTGAGTTTAACTGGGGATTGCGAGTGATTCCTTACCTACTGGTGTACCGAGAGTTAGTGAAAGTGATCCTCTAGTCGGTGAGAAGGGATCAACTATTGATTTTCTCCTCATTAGATGTGGGGAGAGCTACTTGTTCCGAGGTAAATTAGATTTTGGGTGTGTGATTCCCTTTATTTTCTTTCTACTTTAGTTTTTTTATTCTTTGCTCATTGGTTTTTCCTTATAAATGAGAATGCTCGGATATAGGACTTGTCATTTGTTGGCAACAAACAAAATCTGACCTTATTGTGGGATGAGGATCTTCATGTAGTGCTGGAGATAATGCGGAGGGTGGCAGTTAATCTTCACCAAGAAGTTGTAGAACTCCGTGAAGATACTTTTATTTTGAGGGCCTATTCTAGGGCCGACCGAGCAAACCAGTTTAAACTTGACAATTGAATGTTGTATATGATGTTGGTCAAAAAGTGTTTGTCCTAACTGGAGCGACCAAGGACAAATTTATAAAATATTTATTGTCGAATTTGAATCTAAATGTAATTAACTTTTTAATGAAATAAATAATTTGTTTATTTCTCTCGATTCTAGTGTTGAAGGGTCCATTGGTATGCTTGTTACCTTTTCTCTCATGATCTCGTCGCTTGATACTTTTCCATTCGCTTGAATTTTTCTACTCATTTTACTATTCTATTTTCCTATGGCCACGAAACAAACTCTCAAGAATATTTGTCTAGTGGCCGCGACCAAGCTGTTCGTATTGTCTCCTTTCAATGTTGACTTCATGACGGAAGCCTTCTTCGACCCGACCATCAAGTTTTGAGTCGCTTGCCTAAATAAGAGGGTCACTAACAGGTCTGAGGAAGTTTTAGTGGAATGATGGGACCAATTCTAATATTGATTGTGACTGCCTTTATGTCATGAAGTTTTAGTTTTTTTTCGGTACGTGGTCTTTCCAGCCCAAATCAGGTCAAATTTTATTGCATCAATATTGACTTACGTTATTTCTATTAACGGAAGATAACCCAAGGTTGATTGATTTATTCAGTCACATGTTTTCCTTTCGTGTAGAGTTGGACAGATACATCCACATTGGGACAATTGATTTAAACTACTTTTTGGCCTGAAAAACAAATTAAAACACTAGAAATACAAATTTTTCATTAACTCATTGTTTGAGATATGGGGCACAAGGACCGTTCAGATCAGTGATACCTTCAAGATGAAGGAGGTTACAAACTATTTCTGGGTTGAGGGGGATGGCATTGATGTTTAACTGCTCTTAGATCCCTGTATATAGATCTAGTAACTATTAATCGGGTCATGTTTCTAAGAATTTTTTGTCATATGATACAGACTTGTCGGCTGTCTCTAACGCTGCAGAGATCAAGCGGAAGGAAGAAGTGCTGCTCGAACAACAATGAAGAAGGCCAAGGTTAAGGCAAATTTAAAAGAAACCTCTATGAATGAAGCAATAATAATGGAAAGGAGGTCGATCAAAGCTCGCAGAGGAGCAATCAATTTAGCGGGTGATTATTTTTTTTCCTGTATTTCTACAACCACAATAGTGATATCAAATCTCAAATGGCGAACTGACCGTCATTGCAAGAAGATGTGTGAATCATGCTAACTTTGATAGATATATCCTGAATGCAGCTCCTTTTGGTCGGTGAGAAGTCGAGGGGATATCCAGCCACCCTGAGGAGAGTGTGATGAGGAAAAATCTACCGAGGATGGGGTGACAACATGGTCGGTGATGCATGAAAAGGTTAAACAGAATTTAGGATTATTTTTATATATTTCTATTAATGAAATTGCACTTTAAGGATGATATTTTTGTATTTTTCTTGCATGTATAATAGGTAATTGAAGTGGGGAAAGTAGTAGATGACTTAGGGTACTCATTTTTCACGTGAAGCTGAGCTGGAGTTTGGCATTTGAATATCACGTTCGTGACTGCCCCTCACTAAAGGCCCGTTTGGGGCAGCTTATAAGTGCGGGTCGTTTTTGAAAACGCCGCCGCATCATTTGTTTTGTGCGTTTGTGCAGCTTATAAAATAAGCCCGTTTTTTATTTGGAGAAAAGTTGATCGCGGGTCAATCAGCGTTTCGAACGCGCGATTGGGATATTTTACGCCTACGCCCTCTGTCCCTAAAACATTGTTCGAACTCCTCCGCCTCCAGCTCCGCTGTTCCTCACGCCCGAAGCACCGCTCTCTCTCGCGCCGAAGTGCCGCTCTGTCGCCGCTGACTCTTCGTTGTTCCTCCGCTCTGCCGAAGACCCACGCTTCCTCCGCCGAAGCTTAGGTATTCCTCCGCCAAATCTCCGCTCTGCCGCTTCCGCCGAGGAAACCTTGCCCCGTTTCCGCTCCGCCAACGACAGCTTCCACTCAGACTTTGGTAAGAAATCTCGATCTTACCTCCTCTCATTCATCTCTTCTTCCCTCTTAACTTTCCCTGAGAATCTCATCCCCAATTTTTAGGTCTGCCCTCACTGATTCTGTTCGGCTTGTTCTTCCTTGTCGGCGAGCTCCTTCTTCGCATTCTCGGAAGGTAAAACTTCTTCCTTGCCCATTTATTCCTCTTCTTTGGATTCTTTTATCTTAATGGTAGCATCTTCTTGTGAATTCATAGCCAATGCTTTAACTACACAAATCTAGATAAAATTGTGCCCACTGCTACAAATAGATTCCAGTGATATCTTTTGCGTTGACATAATATACCTTTTTGTGTCAAATATTGGATTATATTTTTGGAAAAAACCATTTTTGTTCTGATTTTTTTTTTAAATATTTAATGCTAAATTCATTGGGGCTGAATTTTTTAAATTCATACACGTGGTCGAGTTCTACAAATTTACACTGGGCATAAACATCATGCATATGTGAACAAGATGTGCTCTTTTTATGATATTTTTGAAAAGGGTATTCTCCGGTTATTTGATAGTTTGATATAGGTTGTCAGCTCAATGCTGATATTGATGTTATTATCTCATTGATTGTTTTGTTAAGCATTGATTGTAAATTCCTTATCTATTTTTGGGGATTGTTTGATGAATTTTGGAGGAATGCTGAAAATAGTTTAAGCAGTTATTGTAGCTTTTAGTTTCTGTAGCTTTATATGAAGTGCGTCTTATAAGAGGTTGTTCAACTGTAATTTATTTGCCCACATGGTTACTTATTTCTACTCTGTTACATGTCTTCATTTCAAGAAGATTGAGGAGCACGGTGAAATTGGATGTAGTTAACTGTGAGGGATTTTCAAGATGTTCCTCCACTCATGTTTTATTTTGTAATACTGACCTATATATGTATATAATATTGAGAATGATTGTCAGTATTGGTGTTTTAGGGTCATGTTATTAAATTCATTTTTTTCTTATTTAACCTTTCACTAGTAAATACCACAATGAATAAGGGCAAAGAAGTTGGATCATCTGCTATGTGGGACAGGGAAGCAACAAATATTTTCTGTGATCTCTGTTTTAAGGAGGTGGAGCTAGGAAATAGATCTACGACATATTTTAACAAAGAAGGTTGAAATAATGTTTCTGTCAAATTCAAAGAACTCACAGGCAGGGACTACGCAGAATGAAATTTAAGAACAAGTGGGATCAATTAAAGAAGGATTGGAAAATTTGAAAAGAACTTAAGAGGGGAACTACAGGTTTGGGTTGGGATCCATAGAAACGAATGATAGATGCTCCTGAGGAGTGGTGGGCTGAGAAACTACAGGTAAAGACTCGCCCTATATCATCTCCTTATTTCAATTTGAGTTACATTGAAATGATTGTACTAATTAACTTCCCTTCACCATGCAGGTCGTGCCAGCAGCTAAAAAATTCAAAATGAATGGTATTGATCCAGTAATAGAAGAGAAGCTGGATGGTATGTTCGAAGGGGTTGTTGCAACGGGAGCACATGCTTTCACCCCATCTGAACATGAGTTTATTGGCACAACTAATGTTCTTGGAACTTATAATATAAGTGGCTCAGGAGAAGTACCTTATCAAATCCATAAGTCAGTTGATGAAAGACTTGTTGAATCCTCATCCATTACAAAACGGCGTAAGGTTGAGAAAAAGAAGAAAGGAGCGGCATTCGTCAGAAGCACAATCGAAAAGCTTGTTGAATCCTGCTCTGTTAAGCTTTATGCATCATAGGATGTATCCGTTGAGGGATGTCTTCGAATCCTAAATACACATGCTGAGGTGAAGGAAGACAGAAAATTTTATCTCAACTGTGTTAAGTTACTATAAGATCCAGTCCGTAGAGAATTTTTTGTGAAGTTGGAGGCATAATATCAAGTTGATTTCTTACGTTCCTTCATTGAGAACTGAATGTTTAGAAAGCTTATTGTTTCGTTATTTCAAAATTGTTTGTATTGTTGTAACGTGGATTGCTATTTGTTTTCCTAGTACTTCTTTTATTTCAGTCTTTATATTTAACATGATGTTTTTTCTCAAAACTTATTGTATTGATTGTACTGGTTGTACTGTTGCATATAGATGTCTTTAAATGTTTGAAGATATTAACTATTATCTTTGAACTGCTTTTGGTAGGATGAATCCATAACATTTGCACTATGTTAGAAAGATAATGCTTACTCTTACTTTGTTATATGACTACAACTTCACATACATCGAACGAACTCCATGTATGACATCAATATATGTTGGTGATAAATGGGTCGGTGAGTTACTATAAGGCCATCCGACACGTTTTGCAAACATGTTTCATATGACGAACGAGATTTTCATCGATCTACTCTGCGAACTACAACACCATCATGGATTGAATGGCTCTTCTAGAATGACATCAAGAGAGGTGTTAGCAATTATACTCTATATTTTATCTCAACATGAGTCCATTAGAGGAGTCATGGAGCGATTTCAACATTCATCGGAGACTATCAGTAGGTATTTCTCCATTGGTCTGAATGCACTTGTAAGTTTAGCTTCCAAGATAGTTAAGCCTGAAGATCCCACACTTCAATCCATCCCTACACAAATTGCGAATGACAATCGTTACATGTCGTTTTTCAAGGTATATCTTCATCATCTTATTACTAACTTAGGATTGTATATGAGCTATTGAAACATTTTTTATATTGAAACTCTCATTCATTAATTATTGAAACATTTTGATATTTAGGATTGTATAGGAGCTATTGATGAAACTTACGTTGATGCACGTGTATCTGGAACCGACAAAGTAGCCTACATTGGACGTTGTGGTTCTCCCACACAGAATGTGATGGTCATTTGTGATTTTAATATGGGCTTTACATTTGTGATGGCCGGATGGGAAGACAGCGCTCACGATAGTCGTGTTTTTAAATTTGCAACAAGACGTCGAACTCATTACTTCCCATACCCCCCTCCTGGTACGTTGTTATGACAAATATATCAGGTATTCCTGAGTCGTTACTAAAATATGTATTTTGTGCAGATAAATATTATCTAGTTGACGTCGGATATCCTTTACAAAGGGGTTATCTAAAGCCTTATGCCGACACGAAGTACCACATTCCGGACTTCGAGAGATCAAGTGGGGTTGCACGTGGTAGAAAGGAAGTTTTTAACAAACGACACTCCTCTTTACGTGATGTCATTGAGAGGTCATTCGGGGTATGGAAGAAGAAGTGGGTGATATTACGTGATATGCCAACCTACCCATTTTCAAAGCAAGTAAAGATAGTTGTGGCAACAATGGCTCTGCATAACTATATACGACGACACCACTCATGCTCCGATGAGGATTTTGCATTTGTAGATGAAAACTTGCATCATATTCCACAAGAAGCATTTGAATTCCATGTCGGACGTCCCATACCCCAGGATGAATCAGAACATTCTTACATGCACGAAGGTGAAGGTGCAAGGGAAATGGCGACATTGCGAGACCAGATAGCGGACGAGATTGTGCGATCATGACATTGCTTCTCGTGGGTGCAGTAGTTGTATAGCGAAGTTCTAAGTCATTTTTTTTTGAAATAGCAATTTTTTGTACTTTGACGAAGTTCAATATTAGTTTTTGAAAATAGCAATTTTTTGTACTTTTGCAGAGTAGAACAATGTAATGCAATTTTTTATTACAATGGAGTTTGATTTCAACTAAGCTATAATTCATGTTGAATTTGCTGAAATCCACAGGTTTTGAGGGAACAACTAGTAATGCATAGAACAGCTTTTGAACATAAAAGTAATGCATGGAACAAATTTTGAACAGCCTAATTGGTGGTTCTTGTGCGGTGGAACATCCCATAAAGTGATAGCAAATTCTCTTTAAGATCTTGTACGGACTTGACTTGGCTTAGAATCAGACATTCTTGGTGTCTTAGAACTGTTTGGACGCTAAGGTCGTTTTGACTGTGATTGGGCTTGGTTGTAAGGCCACTAGGTCCCTTGCTTCTGTTTCCTTGTATTGAAACTGTATATAAATTGCTAAGTTCGAAGGCCTTGCAATTATGGTCACTTGCTTGTTGTTTGGTTGAGTAAAAAATTCATGTTAAAGTATTAGTTGTTATCTTCTGATGTTAAAGTATTTGTTGTTGAAAAATTCATGTTAAAGTATTTGTTGTTTGGTCAATTATGGTCACTTGCCTTGCAATTATCTTCTGATTTTAATATTGTGCTGGAGAATTTTTCAATTTTTGTATGGTAGAAGGCAGAAATTTGATTTTATACGGTAGTGTTGCCTTCTAAATTTTATCTGGAGGTGTGTCATGGCTCGCCAAACCTTCTATGTATGTAAGACTCTTCATTTATGCCCTGTGGAAGTGCCCTGTGGAAGTGCCGAATTGATTGGCTTGCTATCCTATATCGTGAAGTCAAGGTTCAGGAATTTGTTGCAGGTAGTTAGGCACAAGCAATTCTTATGCATTTATATCTCTGAATATCCATGTTGCAGGTAGTTATGCATTTATGTCTCAATTTCCATGTATATGTCTCAATTTTCCAATTCATATGTATTTACATATCTAGCATCTAAAGTATACCTTTTATATTCATGGAACCCATGCCTTACATATCACATCAGAAATACCACATGTTCAGCTTCAGAAAGTGATATATACCTCTTTTATACACAGGTATGGTTCTATGAAAAAAAAAAAGAATGAAGTTTAGGTGTCAAATATGTATATATATAGGAATTTTGTGGTATGTATGTAAATTTTCATTTCTTTGGTTTTCTTTGAGTTCTGAGTTTCAAAACAAATTTTCATTTTTTAGTGGTATGTATGTAAATTTTCATTTTTTATTCTTCTTCTGTAGAGTTGTTGAATGATATCTATATATTGATGATATCTGTAAATTTTCTAATGCACTGATGTTGAAGGAGCTTCAAAGTCAGTTTTTAAAAATAGCAATTTCTGTACTTTTTCGGAGTAGAAAAATGTAACTGAAATATTTACATTTTCAAATTATCCAAGCTAGTTTGTTTCCTCTACTAACGGATATAACTGTTGATGCGTTTGATGTAACCTCATTTAGCATTCATTCTGAATTAATGGAGAACATGCATGCTTACAACCAATTTCAAGTAACTGTGAAATTTACTATGTATGAAGTTAATGGTGATGAATGTATCCCAGTCAGACAATGCAGTAGCAACAGATAATTTATACTTTATCTTGAGTTAAAATGAATGAGTTCCACAATCTCTAAAAATAATAAATATTTTTGTGTCATAAATCTGTCCGACTTGACAACATTATGTATGATTATAATTTCTGTTGGATATTAATACCTATTTTACAATGTTATATGTCATTATTGTCATTTTTTGGACTGATCTATTATGATTTTAGTAACTGCAGAACGATGAGTTTCAGATATTCAGGGAAGCCCGAGAAAGTGATGTGTCGGTGCGGACTACCATCCTTGCTACTCACGTCACGCCAGACACATAGCTTTGAAAGACAATTTTATAGGTGCCCGAGCTGGGCACAGCTGCAGGAGGACTGCAGTTTCTTCAGGTGGGCCGACAGGAAGTCTATTTCTATCATATCCTAGAAGGATACCCTAGATCGGAGTTCGTCGATATCAACATTTCAGAACACTGCATCTGGTTCGAGTGCTTCTATTTCTACGGTATCCCAGTCAGATAGATTTGCTCAGGGTTCTGTAGTTTCAGAGTCAGGTGACATGTGTCGTGATATGCTGCTACATTATAAAGTTAACATTATTCTATTTTTACTTGTCATTTTAACTTGTTAGTTTTTCTTTTTTATGGGCTCTCATTATACTTTGTAGTAGTATGTGCTTGTTCGTTTGACTTTTGTATGAGTAACGTATTCGTTTGATGTGATCAGATATGTTTTAGTTATATAAATATAAATCAACTTTTTTGTATTTTCTTGTCTGAACAGTGATCTTTAATTTTGTTGAGAAAAAAATAAATTCTGTTGCACAGATTATTCATTTAATTAAAATTTTTTTTCCAAATAAGTTGTTCACTAACCAAACAACTAAACTGTTTATTCAGAACAGGGGCAAAATGGTCAATTTTTCAGAATCAGTTGTTTCCCATAAGCGTCAACCAAACAGCCAGACAGCTTATCCGGATCAGCTGCTCATCAACGGATTATGAGGATAAGCTGCTTATCAGCAGAAGCTGAATAAGCTGCAGCTGCCCCAAACAGACTCTAAAATTAGGGAAACGCGGACAACGAAATCAACCTTGCGGCCTCGCATATCGAGCGGCTTCTACCTTCATTGTCCCGCGCTCCCCATTCTCTGGAGATCAAGCCTATGCTGCCCTAGCGTCTCTTCTCCTCCCACACTCAACCAAGGCAACTCTTTCCTCCTCCTTCCCGAGAGCTGTCACCCCTTCTTCACTCCAATCAATAACTTAAACTCCTCTGCTCCCGATAAATCCTCCAACTGAGCAGCTCCAACTCACCAACATCACTCATCCACCTCTACCGAAACACCCGAACCATGTTCCCCCTCCAGCAAGCTTCCCCCTGGTGAGCCTTCCTCCTTTCAAAAAATCTTCCATCAGGCACTTTTTCCTCTGCCTCTCATTCTTCGCAAACGAGATAACCAAAAAAAAAAAAAAAAAAAAAAA
>JXCR01127052.1:108836-172900 GCA_002079205.1 Phalaenopsis hybrid cultivar
AAAAAGCATCCATCGGGTACTTTTTCCTCTGCCTCTCCTTCTTCGCAAACGAGATAACAAAAAAGAGAGAGAGAGAGAGAAGGAAAATTTACATGCATACCACTCAATTCTTTTTATCTACAACAAAAATATAAAAAAGAAAAAAAGATATTTACGTACATACCACCCAATTTCTATATTTTTGCGAAAAACAAAGATTTATAAACCTACCACTCAAATGTTATGTAGCGGTTTACATAAATATCATTCAATTTCAATGAATTAGTTTACATATACACCACTTAATTATTATGTAGCGTTTATATACATAACACTCAATTTCTATGATTTAGTTTACATAAATAACACTCAATTGCAATGCATTTGTTTACCTTAGTTTCTATAAATTTATTTACACATACCACTCTTGGTACTCTTTGTTAAGTAAATGTGTATCTAAATTTGTTTTACTGTTATGAAGTGAATTTCTACTTTTGAAGCATCAACATCATAGCTATAACAGTTTTTGTTATAAACAATATTACTAAATAGAGGTAAAATGAAAAAAAAAAAAATGTCACACAACTGTTTTCAATTAGCTGAAACAAACTGTTAGACAACTTCTCCACAACAGTTTCATGAGGCAGCGCAGTTGCAACTGAAAAACTGAGAAGCTGTAGCTGCCCCAAACAATCCCTTAGAGCTCATAGAAGAAAAGTAGTACTGGCGCCTAGGCACCGGTCCCAACATTTCATACCCCAGTGGTTGAGGCTTAAGTCCCCGTTCAACCCTAATCATACGGAGAGCCTGATGCCTATGCGCCAACCCCTTGACACCAGTAACTATTTTGGGTAGTTATTATAATTTAATTACCAGGTCGTGGGGAAATCGTGTGCCGAAGGTGGGATTGGTGAATTCTAAGTATTAAAGCTTATAAATAGTCATGTATTGCTGCCTTGATGAAGGATTGATGGAGGATTGATATAGGATTGATTCTTTTGTGAGAGATTGATTACTTAGGGGGGGTTTCTCTTGCTTTAGGGAATCATAGTTCTTCTTCTAAGTGTCGAGGAAGTGGAGCTCTACCATGCAAGGGTGGGGAAATCAGGAGGGGTGTTGTTTAGTGTCAATGTTGGTCATTGTAAAGGAGGAAAAACTAAGTATCTTTGTTTATTTCTTTCTGTATTTTTGTTGTAACAAAGATTTAGTGGATTTCTTTTATATTCGGTGCATTTGTTTGGTGAAAGTAACATGTTTCTTGGGTAAATCTTTTACTCTTTCTTGTGTTGATTAGGTAAGATGAATGGAAAGTGAAGTGCTGTGTAATTTCTTTATTTTTAAATGATGATGATTAACCTCAAGAACTTAATTTACTTTTCATTCTGGCCAAACGATTGATAAATGTGTTGTGAATCATAAGACTTTGAAAATGTATGGTAGAATCAACTGGGTTAATCACATTAAACTATGTGGTATATGTTGACATGCCTTGTAGGGAGATGTAAATATTAGGAAAATATGCTTTGAAGGGATAGTTATAGGATTTAAGGAATTAAAGTCATTTATATACAAACTTTTTTATGCACTCTGGAGAAGATAAAGAAGTTTGTTGCTCCTATTTATCACTAGATATTTAGTACTTATAACTTTACATTCCATGCAATTCAATTAACTCATCACTAGGAAGAGCCTCCTAAGTAGGATTAATTAAGTATGCTTTATATTTGGCATCAGATGTAACACAACAGGTTAGTTTTTCAAATATTAAAATTTTCAACTTTTCAGGCCTGGACTTAATACTAGTACTTTTCCTATTTTGAATTACCTCTTTTTTCGTGGGATTGACATTCGAGACTCTAAAATCCAATATTACAGATACGACACGTGCACTAGCGTGAACCTACAGTGTGTGGTTGCACCTGAAAGCAGCATCAGCTGGTTGCACTTCGCCAGGGTACGTTAGTCATTGACTTATTTGTTAAGAGCAAGGTCAGTTGGCTCGCCTCTACAATTGCTCAAATCAAGTCTAGAATAGATCCAAAGGTGGTGTCTCCAAAGGAAGCGCAGCATCACAAGAGGAAAGAACCCCACGCATCGCCAAATCTAACAAATTCTCATTGCTCATCCGTATCGAATCTTCTTCCTTACTGCAAGATTACATGAGGCAATGAGGTGACTCTAATAGGGCGGCTAGGCAAACTAAGGGTGACCAAAATAAGGCTTTACTATAAAACAAAAGGCAAATATTCCCAAGAGATCCAACCAATGAGTGAATGTGAAATGAGTCACTAACATGATCCATGCACAAGTTAGCCAAAATGTTATGAATGTAAATTNTATTCATACATTTTTCATAGGATAGGGATTTACATTATTAACTTGATTATTTATAAACAATGCTTTTTTTGTGCATCTGATGATAATTCGTTATACTTATAGTCACCTTGTTTTGGCATTCTTTTTTGGATTAAAGTGCTCTGTCCTCTCTCCTTTTAGAATCTGGTTGCTCTTAACCTTTGGGGAAACCGGCTTCAAAATGCAGATAGAGTTATCCNGTTTTCTTCTCAAGAAAAGTAGTTTTGGTAGCATTCATACATTTTTCATAGGATAGGGATTTACATTATTAATTTGATTATTTATAAACAATGCTTTTTTTTGTGCATCTGATGATAATTCGTTATACTTATAGTCACCTTGTTTTGGCATTATTTTTTGGATTAAAGTGCTCTGTTCTCTCTCCTTTTAGAATCTGGTTGCTCTTAACCTTTGGGGAAACAGGCTTCAAAATGCAGATAGAGTTATCCAGGAGATCACAAAATGCAAAAACTTAAGAGCTTTATGGTTGAATGATAACCCTGTTGTGGAGAATTGGTAATTTTGCTGGCTATATCCATTTTTTTTTCTCAATTGTATTCTTTTCTTCCTAACCTTAGGTAGTATTCCATGCTTTTAGCAGAGTGCTCCTGGTTTTGTAGTCTTAAAGTTCAATTTGGAGCCATTTTCTTATAAATTCCTTTTAGCTATTTCAGTTATTGAGAAATCATTATGAAATTAGTGTCTGAAAACACTGTTTGCTGAAAAAAAAAAGGGAAAATAAGCCTTTTAAGATCTAACCTGAATCCATTACATGAATTGCAGCCTTTTTTTCCCTNGGGAAAATAAGCCTTTTAAGATCTAACCTGAATCCATTACATGAATTGCAGCCTTTTTTTCCCTNGAACTTGATTATTTATAAGCAATGCTTTTTTTTGTGCATCTGATGATAATTCGTTATACTTATAGTCACCTTTTTTTGGCATTATTTTTTGGATTAAAGTGCTTTGTTCTCTCTCCTTTTAGAATCTGGTTGCTCTTAACCTTTGGGGAAACCGGCTTCAAAATGCAGATAGAGTTATCCAGGAGATCACAAAATGCAAAAACTTAAGAGCTTTATGGTTGAATGATAACCCTGTTGTGGAGAATTGGTAATTTTGCTGGCTATATCCATTTTTTTTTTCTCAATTGTATTCTTTTCTTCCTAACCTTAGGTAGTATTCCATGCTTTTAGCAGAGTGCTCCTGGTTTTGTAGTCTTAAAGTTCAATTTGGAGCCATTTTCTTATAAATTCCTTTTAGCTATTTCAGTTATTGAGAAATCATTATGAAATTAGTGTTTAAAAAGACTGTTTGCTGAAAAAAAAGTGAAAATAAGCCTTTTCAGATCTAACCTGAATCCATTACATGAATTGCAGCCTTTATTTCCCTTAGTATTTAATTGATTTTTAACATCTAGAGCAGCTAGAGGAAAATTTCTTCAGATCTAACTGAAGTCATTTTTTATTTATTGGCTCTTTAGTACTTCTTACACGTAGTTCAACTAACTGTCAAAATTGTGACTTTACTAGCAGTTTTGTTGCAAATGCAATTCGCGAAGGCATCTCTAGTCTTGAAATTTATAATTCATGCTTCACGAATAATTCTTCAGAGTGGTCACTGGGATTTTGTCGAGGCATTATAGGAGTGGATAATCCTGTATTTAACTTGGAGACTACAAGTGCATTGAAAGCCTCTTCTTCGCTTGATTTGTCAGATAGACGTATCAACAATCTTCCTAAGGTATGACTTTAGTTTTTGACATTGATGATATTTCTACCCTTCTTAATGACATGCATACTGTGGAGCCTGTGCTTTTTCTATATCATGAGCATCTTGCTTTTTTGCTTCCCTTTCTTATCATAATAATTTATTGTCTTGTTATTTAATTTAGGGTTTGTTTGGGGTAGATGTAGATTATTTATAATCTGCTGATTAGCAGATTATCTTGATAATATTATAATTTGCAGATTATTAGTATAAACTGATTTGTTGTTTGGGGGAGCTTATTCATAACAGCTTATTGACAACTGTTGTTGGATAAATTACTATTCTGCCCATGTTTGGTGAAGTTGTTTGCAACAGAACTGTATGAGAAAAATAATAAATAAAACAATAGTCACAAACTATTACAAATCAGTTTAAAAAAATAAAATAGACTGCTCACTCTCTCGTGAGTATCAAAAGAAATAAAATAAAGAGAAATACAATTACAACTACAATTAAAAATATTAAAATGTTTAATTTAAAACTCCGATGCCATCTGTCCTCAGCTGCATTGTCCTCCTGGGAAACCATCGTACTACGATACTGTCGGCAGCGAAATATGTCGGAATATAGGTCCAACGGAAGAACCCCATCGCGCTCATACGCCCCTTCGACAACCGTAGACTGTTTTCCACTGCTATGAGGCTGCTGTGCGTAAGGGAGCCGATAGTCCGCAGTAACACAATATAACTCAGGAGGTCCCTGAAATCCTAGAGCTCACGCTGCTACTGAGATAAAACAACAAAAAAATTAATTTGACAGATCAAAAAATTAAATTAAGTACTATATAACAACAAGAGAACCGAATTAAACGAAAACGGTATCGACCGAAATACGCATAAAAAAAATGTGAGGTTGCAATCTCATACAAGTAACCACACCAACCCACATGCCATTCACTAAATGGAGAAAATGAACCTTAAAATAAAAAGAATTCTTGGTTGCCTTCAACTCACAAAGACGATCGTCCTGGGATACTTGTGCCAATTACCAAAAAAAACCATCCAATAGATCCTCATATACTGCTTCACTGAGAAGAAGATATGACCTAGGTTGTCTTCTTTAGCATTTCACACGCAATATCAACAGGATACACTCGTCCTTCAATAGATGTTTATATCACTAAAAAAGACCATCCAAATAAATCCTCATAAGCCGATGCACCCAAAATAATGGAGGATATCAGTTGCCTTCATTCGGAATACACATGCAACACTAGATAACAACACCAAATCGATCATCCAGAAAAACTCATAAGACCATATTTTTCATCATTCATTACTGATCTCACACAAAAAAAAATAAAAAATTAAAAACAAATTTCAAACACATCATTATTATATATTCGAAAGTTTTAATGAAACAAACAAAATTCTTAATAAAACCATAAAATTCAAATTCGCAATAGAACGAAATACATACGAAATAAATCTATAGTCTAATAAATAAAAAAGAGTGGCTGAATCAACATCCACAGATAGCATCTGCGATAGACTCTGTCAAAGCAACCATCTCGGCTACACCTTCACTGTCCCGAGTTTCAAATTTATTCGACTCGATCTCATCCTCAGGTAATGATTGCCCAACCAGAGATTCTGAAGGTTCTGGAGAGACATGCAGCTGATCGTCATCAACCAAACTGAAGTCCGTATCTGATTGAGAGGGTTGTCGGCGAATGAAGTTGTGAAATGCCATAGTGACCACCACAATATGCACCTGTTTGGGAAATTGATATGACGACATATCACGTAATATGACCCATTTCTTCTTTCACACTTCAAATGTTCTTTCAAGGAGTGACATTTGTTAAACATTTCTTTTCTCCCACGGATCGTGTCACTTGCTCTCTCAAAATCAGGAATATAGTATCTGGTATCTGGATAGGGCTTCAGGTAGCCCCTTTGCATCAGATATCCGACATGAACCAAATATTATTTCTCTGTTATGAAAGCCAATATTAATGACAAATAATACATATAAGTCATAGGTTAACATAGCTAAACAAACATGGAGGCGGGTGAGAGAAACACCGCGTTCTATTCCTAGTTGCATAGGAAAAAAAACGACTGTCATGTGATTGCCATCCCGTTATTATAAATGCGAAGCACATATTGAAGTCACATACTGTCATGACATTTTAGGTAGTTGAACCACTCTGACCAATGTACGTGATTTTTTCGTGGCTTGATAGTTGGGCATCTACGTGCATACTGCTGATTGCCCCAATGCAGTTCTGTTATCCATTGTTAGAAACTCATTACATTTTGAAGTTAACGTAACACACTAATAAAACTTACCTTAAAATATGACATGTAACAGAGATCATTTACAATTTGTTCAGGAGTAGTAGCGAACGATGGATCCTGCATGCTTTCCCGTCGCCACAACGCCCTTAAACATTATGTCCAATTTTTTTTCGAACTCCACTCAATTCCGCACTGCTTATATTTTTTGGTTGTTGGCATTGCCTGTAACATTGTATAGAAGGAGAGGGTTTAGATAATAACTAAAAAATATGAGGATAAACAAATTGAGAGTGTAGTTATTACCTCTAATTTCTCAACCCACCTTTTGTAACTCACGAAACTGGTAACTTTTGATGAAGTTCAAAATTAAGCTCAATAAAATCTAGAAAATAAAAGGGCAAGCATGACGAAATCCCATGATCATATAGTTCACACAAAGGCCCATAATTCCCTATAGTATGGTTCAATATAATTTATGTTATGATTTAGCTTTTATATCAATTATGATTTTTAGAAATTTCGTTTTAAGTTCATAAAATTTTGTTATCAAAACAACTAGGTAAAATATGAAAGATAAGGTGAGATTTGAATGGTTTTAGTATGATCAACCTAAGATGAATGGCTTCAAGATGTACCTATCCTTTTTAAGATGAATGCCTTCTTCTGATATGTATCTGTTTAACTTTTTTCCTTCAATGTAAATAATAAATGCTACTTCAATACAATTGAAACAAAAAACTTTCTAATCAACTTTGAAATTGAACAGAAATATAGTTTTAAAAAGCTTTGTCTGAAATTCTATTAATGTTTAATCTTTTTCATTGGCAGGCTTTTTCTCCCGCTGTTATGCCATTACTATCACATATAAATCTCAAAGGAAACTATCTGGATGGGGTTGCTCCTGATGATTTGTTAGATCTTTTAAGGGGATTCACTTGTTTACAGGACTTGGAGGTATCAATTATTTCTCTTTGTAGGCATGTGCAAACATGTATATACATAATTATGTGCATCATTTGTTTGTTTTTGGCCACATAAATTCAAATTTTATCTTTATCAAAATATGCTGACATGGACCTGTTATTCTTAACTTTTCTATGTGCACATACTTTATACAACTGTTACTCATATAAGCGTGTTTTACTTTGTAGGTGGACATTCCGGGTCCACTCGGCAGCAGTGCATTGCGGATTATTGAATCTCTTCCTAGATTATCTTCATTAAATGGCATCAATGCATCAAGCATCCTAGACAGTGGAAAGCTTGTTGTTGATTCTGCTCTTAAACCGCGTCTGCCTGATTTGACTTCTGCTCAAACCCTAGCTGATAGGGTTATTAGTGCAATGTGGTTATATTTGATGACGTATAGACTTGCTAATGAGGAAAAGATCGATGAAACTTCTGTTTGGTATGTGCTTTAATCTTTGCTTGAATTTTGGCGGTTATTTTATTTTTCCTAATGCTATTTGAATCATCTACCAATGAATTGTGATAATATGGAGGTTATGACTGAACATTTGCAGTATCATTACCTTTAAAACAATTGGAGCATTTGTATTAGTTCTGTCATTTGATGAATGATTGGAAGATAAGTTCTCATCAACCATTTGAAAGTGATTCATGACAAGTAACATGTCATTGTTAAATTTTCCTTCTCCTAGAATTAAATTAGCAACAGTGTCGTCTGTAATTACCTATTTTGAGAAATTGGTAACTTTTTTATTTTCGACAAGAAATGTATCCAAAAGTTTTCATCTCTTTGAATTTGATTGAAATAGTTTTTTTAAATTTTACATAAGAAATCAATTAATTCCATATAAAACGCTGTATGTAAATTATGAACGGATTAAGGGATATACAATTTGAAAGTTGTAAGTTTTATTAAATTAATTAACCTAAATAGCTCCTACGTGATTATCCCGTAATCATCAAATCCATTGTTCACAACCGACCCTCTCCCATTTTAATCTTGTTGTTCGGTTGATTAGGGCTGCTAAGCTTCGAAGTCCTTCCCTTCTCTCCCAAATTCCTCTCCTCTGCCTCTTTGCTCTCTTNCTGTAGATTATTTATAATCGGCTAATTAGCAGATTATCTTGATAATATGATAATTTGCAGATTATCAGCATAAACTGACTTGTTGTTTGGGGGAGCTTATTCATAACAGCTTATTGACAGCTGTTGGATAAATTACTATTCTGTCATTGTTTGGTGAAACTGTTTGCAACAAAACTGTATAGGGAAAATAAAGATAAAATAATAGCCACAAACTGTTACAGATCAGTTTAAAAAAATAAAATACACTGCTCACTCTCTCGTGAGTATCAAAAGAAATAAAATAAAGAGAAATACAATTACAACTACAATTAAAAATATTAAAATATTTAATTTAAAACTTCGACGCCATCTGTCCTCAGCTGCATTGTCATCCTGGGAAACCATTGTACCACGATACTGTCGGCAACGAAATATGTTGGAATATAGGTCCAACGGAAGAACCCCATTGCGCTCAAACGGCCCTTTGACAACCGTAGAACTGTCTTCTACTGTTATGAGGCTGCTGTGCGTAAGGGAGCCGATAGCCCGCAATAACACAACATAACTCAGGAGGTCCCGAAAATCCTCGAGCTCATGCTGCTACTGAGATAAAACAATCAAAAAATTAAATTGTCAGATCAAAAAATTAAATTAAGTACTATATAACAACAAGAGAACCGAATTAAACGAAAACAGTATCGACCGAAATACGCATAAAAAAAATGTGAGGGTGCAGACAAGTAACCACACCAACCCACATGCCGGTCACTAAATGGAGAAAATGAACCTTAAAAAAAGAATTCTTGGTTGCCTTCAACCCACAAAGACGATCGTCCTGGGATCCTTGTGCCAATTACCAAAAAAAATCATCCAATAGATCCTCATATACCGCTTCATTGAGAAGAAGATATGACCTAGGTTGCCTTCTTTAGCATTTCACACGCAATATCAACATGATACACTCGTCCTCCGACAGATGTTTATATCACTAAAAAAGACCATCCAAATAAATCCTCATAAGCCGATGCACCCAAAATAACGGAGGATATCAGTTGTCTTCATTAGGAATACACATGCAACACTAGATAACAACACCAAATCGACCATCTAGAAGAACTAATAAGACCATATTTTTCATCATTCATTACTGACCTCACACAAAAAAAAACAAAAAATTAAAAACAAATTTCAAACACGTCATTATTATATATTCGAAAATTTTAATGAAACAAACAAAATTCTTAATAAAACCATAAAATTCAAATTCGCAATAGAACGAAATATATACAAAATAAATCTATAGTCTAATAAATAAAGAAGAGTTGCTGAATTAGCATCTGCGATAGACTCTCTCAAAGCAACCATCTCGGCTACACCTTCACCGTCCCGAGTTTCAAATTCATTCGACTCGATCTCATCCTCAGGTAATGATTGCTCAACCAGAGATTCTGAAGGTTCTGGAGAGACATGCAGCTGATCGTCATCAACCAAACTGAAGTCCGTATCTGATTGAGAGGGATGTCGTCGAATGAAGTTGTGAAATGCCATAGTGACCACCACAATATGCACCTGTTTTGGAAATGGATACGACGACATATCACGTAATATGACCAATTTCTTCTTCCACACCCTAATGTTCTTTCAATGAGCGACATTTGTTAAACATTTCTTTTCTCCAACGGATCGTGTCACGTGCTTTCTCAAAATCAGGAATATAGTATTTGGTATCTGGATAGGGCTTCAGGTAGCCCCTCAACATCAGATATTCGACATCAACCAAATAATATTTCTCTGTTATGAAAGACAATATTAATGACAAATAATACATATAAGTCATAGATTAACATAACTAAACAAACCTGGAGATGAGTGAGAGAAACACTGCTTTCTATTCCTAGTTGCATAGGAAAAAAGACGACTGTCATGTGCACTCCCTTTCCATTCCGCTATTACAAAGGCGAAACATATATTGAAGTCATATACTACCATGATATTTTAGGTAGTTGAATCACTCTGATCAATGTACGCGATCTTTTCGTGGCTTGGTAGTCAGGCATCTATGTGCATACTGTTGATTCCAATGCAATTCTGTTATCCATTGTTAGAAACTCATTATATTCTGAAGTTAACGTAACACACTAATAAAACTTATCTTAAAATATGACATGTAAAGGGGATCATTAACAATTTGTTCAGGAGTAGCAGCGAACGATGGATTCTGCATGCTTTCTCCTCGCCACAATACCCTTAAACAATATGTCTAATTTTTCTTCGAACTTCGGCTCAATTCCGCACTGCTTATATTTTTTGGCTGTTGACATTGCCTGTAACATTGTATGGAAGGAGAGAGTTTAGACAATAACAAAAAAATATGAGAATAAACAAATTGAGAGTGTAGTTATTACCTCTAATTTCTCAACCCACCTTTTGTAAGTCATGAAACTGGTAACTTTTGATGAAGTTCAAAATTAAGCTCAACAAAATCTAGAAAATAAAAGGGCAAGCATGACGAAATCCCATGATCATATAGTTCACACAAAGGCCCATAATTCCCTATAGTATGGTTCAATATAATTTATCTTATGATTTATCTTATGATTTTTAGAAATTTCATTTTAAGTTCGTAAAATTTTGTTATCAAAACAACTTGGTAAAATATGAAAGATAAGGTGAGATTTGAATGGTTTTAGTATGATCAACCTAAGATAATGGCTTCAAGATGTACCTATCCTTTTTAAGATGAATGTCTTCTTCTGATATGCATCTGCTTAACTTTTTTTCTTCAATGAAAATAATAAATGCTACTTCAATACAATTGAAACAAAAACTTTCTAATCAACTTTGAAATTGAACAGAAACATAGTTTTAAAAAGCTTTGTCTGAAATTCTATTAATGTTTAATCTTTTTCATTGGCAGGCTTTTTCTCCCGCTGTTATGCCATTACTATCACATATAAATCTCAAAGGAAACTATCTGGATGGGGTTGCTCCTGATGATTTGTTAGATCTTTTAAGGGGATTCACTTGTTTACAGGAATTGGAGGTATCACTTATTTCTCTTTGTAGGCATGTGCAAATATGTATATACATAATTATGTGCATCATTTGTTTGTTTTTGGCCCTATAAATTCAAATTTTATCGTGAACAAAATATGCTGACATGGACCTGTTATTCTTAACTTTTCTATGTGCACATACTTTATACAACTGTTACTCATATAAGCGTGTTTTACTTTGTAGGTGGACATTCCGGGTCCACTCGGCAGCAGTGCATTGCGGATTATTGAATCTCTTCCTAGATTATCTTCATTAAATGGCATCAATGCATCAAGCATCCTAGACAGTGGAAAGCTTGTTGTTGATTCTGCTCTTAAACCGCGTCTGCCTGATTTGACTTCTGCTCAAACCCTAGTTGATAGGGTTATTAGTGCAATGTGGTTATATTTGATGACGTATAGACTTGCTAATGAGGAAAAGATCGATGAAACTTCTGTTTGGTATGTGCTTTAATCTTTGCTTGAATTTTGGCGGTTATTTTATTTTTCCTAATGCTATTTGAATCATCTACCAATGAATTGTGATAATATGGAGGTTATGACTGAACATTGGCAGTATCATTACCTTTAAAACAATTGGAGCATTTGTATTAGTTCTGTCATTTGATGAATGATTGGAAGATAAGTTCTCATCAACCATTTGAAAGTGATTCATGATAAGTAACATGTCATTGTTAAATTTTCCTTCTCCTAGAAACTAAATTAGCAACATTGTCGTTTGTAATAACCTATTTTGAGAAATTGGCAACTTTTTTATTTTCGACAAGAAATGTACCAAAAGTTTTCATCTCTTTGAATTTGATTGAAATAATTTTTTTAAATTTTACACAAGAAATCGATTAATTCCATATGAAATGCTATATGTAAATTATGAACGGATTGAGGGATATACAATTTGAAAGTTATAAGTTTTATTAAATTAATTAACCTAATTAACTCTTACGTAATTATCCCTTAATCCTCAAATCCATTTTTCACAACCGACCCTCTCCCATTTCAATCTCGTGTTCGGTCGATTAGGGCTGCTAAGCTTCGAAGTCCTTCCCTTCTCTCCCAAATTCCTCTCCTCTGCCTCTTTGCTCTCTTGCGATCCCTCCCTGTTCCTTCCACTCGCGGTGAGCAAAGTTGCAACCCTTGCTACAGTGCAGGGGCGGCGGGTACCAGGTGGGTCGAGCGGCACCGTGGGAAGCCGCGATTCGCAATTTAGGGCTTTGTGGCAAATTTCGTATGCACAAATCCCTTTATTTTTAAAGCTTTGATTTCCTTCCTCACCTTTCCGAATTAAATGTCTCATTTTTCGTGCATTTTTCCTTTCCAGTAGCCGTCGAATGTGTCGATTGATTGCTGAAAGCGTCAGAAGTCTCTTGTGAGCTTCCATAAGGGTTCTAGCTCGATATCAACATAGGAGTGGTGTGATTGGAAGTGATGGAAATTAACTTCGACACCTTTGGAAAAATAGATTTGTGCTGAGAAGCATATTTTGAGGTAAGAATATTACTTTTTGGGTTTAATTACTTTATGAGCCGAAAATGTATAAAACTACTTGTATCTTTATATATTCCTGGTTGTTTACCTGAGGCGACAAATTCGAGGCAAGCTGTAGAAGATCGTTGTAGGAAAACTCCATAAATTTCAGTTAAAGAATCCTATGTTAATTTAAAAAGAATAATTGTATTTACGAAAACCACTTAATTTTAAAGATTAATATGATGTTTTATGGGTTATTGACCTTAATATAAAGGTCACTGCAACCTTCAACTATCAAAGATTATGACTTTAACGTGACAACTGAGGTGAGTAATTATATTTCCAAATTTCAACAATCGTCTTTATTTTAAAATGTATGTTGATCTATATGTATGCTTTAGTTCAGTTGGACTTACATTGTGGTAGATTCTTTATATTATTAGATAAAAAACTTATTTATGACTGAAATGTTATAAAAAAAATGCATGCATGAGATGAATGATATTTACATAGACATTATATGCAAGATATACATGTAAGATATGCATGTAGGAAATATATGCATGATATGAATAAAAAATATGTATGAGATAAATATATGAATGATATAAAAAATATGTATGATGAATGATTGCACAATAAAGAAGTATGTATGTTAGTAGACTGCATAGAAATATTTCAGAATAATATATGTATGAAGAATGAAATAACATTTATAGTAATGCTTGTTTGTGCATGTTTAGAGCAGGATTTCACCCTCTAATGGTTCAGAAGGGGACGCCAGTGTACTCACGCACGTAGAGTTTTTCTATTATCCCAGATAATTGTGATGTTTACATAGTTAACCAATGTGCCGAAGAGATAATATTGGTCAGGAGCAGATAAATTTTTTCCCCTATAAACAATTGCGATGGGTAGATCGCTAAATGTTTGGCCGACGGAAGCCGACGGGGAAATATCGGTCAAGGGTGGGTTAGGTTTATTGACGGTGATCCTCACATAGAGACAAGAGTGTCTGTGAAGTATTAAGTAAAAGTAAAGTTGAAGTAAATGTTTATAGAAAATTAAGTATGTTCATTTAGAAAAAGGTCATTGATGCATGCATTAACATATATCGCATTGCTTATAAAAATATAAAAAATCAGCATATTATAAAATTTCTTATAAACCTGCATGTATATTAAGTTTTTTTTCTTTGCATTACTATAATTTGGAAGTATGATTGCTCCTGAGTTATCTTTAGACAACTCACTATATTGTTTTAATATTATTTTTATGTTTTAAACATTTGAACAAGATGAGCAAATATTTATAGGAGACGAGAACGACAAATAGAAATGTACAAATTTTCACTTGTTAATTTTAATTGCTTTCTTTAGTGGCTCTTTCATGTATTATTTGAATATTAAATTGTTAATAATAAAATTAGAATAATAAAAATTTGATTTCTATCATTCGACCATTCGTCCCCTTCTTGATTAATTCCAGGCATTGAGTCGGGTCGTGACCTAAGTGGTATCAGAGCAGAGGTTTATATCGGAGCAAGAGGCTTTGATTAAATAATTTGAATTTTAACGAAGGAGCCAATAGGATATTTGAATTAAGTTATAAATAATATAAATTAAAAATTTTAATCGAGCATACTAAAATTTTGTGGCTGTTTTTTTTAGAATTATGGATGATCCGGAGGAAGATGTTAAAGATGAGAACATAGAATCTGTTGTATCCCAAAATATCACAGTTAGTGCTGGTGCTTTCTCTGATATGAAGAATGCTGTAACGCAGTTGATTAAGAAATCTCAATCTCAAGCTAGTACTAGTGGAAAAGCACCAATTGATATAAGTATTTGAAGTATTTTCAAGATATGAGACCGCCTTTATTTTCTAGAGCAGAAGGCCTTGTGAAACATAAAATTGGCTATTGATGTGGAGAAAATCATATCTGGTATGTCTTATCCGCCGGACAGGAGAGTTACCTTAGCCATTTTTGCTTTTGGGGGGAAAGCTAAAAGGATAGTGACAAGCTCATATACGAAATTTCGGAGGTAGAACTAGCCACTTGGTACAGTGGGATGAGTTTGTGAAAATCTTTAGAGATTGGTTTGTACCATTGTCGGCTAGAAAACAAATGCAAGATAAATTCATTAGGTTGGTGCAAGGAGATTGATCGGTTATGCAATACGAAACAAAGTTTACTATGCTATCAAGGTATGCACCCAATTGATTCCTAATGTAGAGGAGAATTGCCTCTGATTTCTTTTTGAATTGAAAGATTCGATTAGACAACCACTAGTGCCACTTGGGATTGAAGACTGTTGAGTACTAGTGGAGAGAGCTAAGCGAGTGGAGATTGATTTACAGCATACTCAGAAGCGTAGAGACATGCATAAGAGGAAGAGTTAAGAAGAAGTGATACCAATAGTTTTTTCAGACAGAGAGTCTAGTGGGAAGAAGATGAATTCCTACCCTGGTGGAGTTGTTAGCCAGGCTGACAGTAGCACCATACAACTTTTTTTTAAGTGTGTAAAGCAACATCGCGGTGAATGCCTACTTGAGTTGAAGGTGCGTTATTTGTGCTGACATCCTGGACATTAGAGGAGAAATTGTCGTAATTCTGTTCAGAAATCCACATCAGATGTTCATTCAGGAAGAGATCCGGTTCAGAAGAATTTTTAGGAAATATCTACATTTAGAAGTGGTTAGCAGAGGATAGCAGAAGCTGATACTATGGCTCATAAGGAGCAATCAAGTTAAAACATATGTCCAAGTGTTTATTCCTTAACCTATCAAAAACTGGAAGAACATATTGTTATTGATGCTGATATATAGAGTTTGATATGTTTTCGTTATAACTTGACAAGAAACAGATTTTTGTAATCACTTTTGTTTCATCTTCATAGTTGATGTGAAGTTCATGAATTTTGAGAACGAAATTTTATGAGGGGAGATTGTAATAACCCATTTTGAGAAATCAGTTAAAATTTTTTTTCGACATAAAATTTTTCCCAAAGTTTCATCTCTCAGAATTTGATTGAAATAATTTTATTAAATTCTACACAAGAAATCGATCAATTGTATATGAAACACTGCAATTATAAAAGAATTGAGAGATATAAAATTTAAAAGTTATAAGCTTTATTAAATTAACTAACCTAATTAATTCCTACGTAATTTTCCCTTAATCGTTAAATCCACTGTTCACAATCGACCCTCACACATTTTAATCTCATTGTTTGGTTGATTAGGGCTGCTAAGGTTCGAAGTCTTTCTGTTCCCTCCCGAATTCTCCTCTGCCTCTCTTCTCTCTNTACAATCGACCCTCACACATATTAATCTCATTGTTCGGTTGATTAGGGCTGCTAAGGTTCGAAGTCTTTCTGTTCCCTCCCGAATTCTCCTCTGCCTCTCTTCTCTCTCCCAAACCCTCTCTTTTCCTTCCACTCTCGACGAGCAAAGCTGCGGCCCTTGCGGGCCGCAAATAGCAGGCGAAATGAGCGGCACAGAGAGAAGCCGCAATTCATAATTTATGGCTCTATGACAAATTTCACAAGTACAAATCCCTCTTTCACGATACTTGAAGCTTTCATTTCCTTACTCACTTTTCTGAATTGAAGTTTCGTGTATTTTTCCTTTCTGGTAGCCGTCAGAGGCATCGATTAAGTTCCTGAAATGTCAAAAATCTTTTGCGAGCTTCCATAAGGGTTCTAGCATAATATCAATGTAGGAGAGGTCTGGATCGAGCTGATAGAAAGTAAATTTGGGAGCTTTAAAAAGGCAAATTTGTGCCGAGAAGCTTATTTTGAATTAAGAATGTTACTTTTCGGGTTTAGTTACTTTATGAGGTGAAAATGTATAAAATGCTAACATCTTTACAAATTTCAGCTTGTGTACCTGAAGTTACAAATTCGAGTCAAGCATGTAGAAGATCGTCGTAGGATAACTCCATAAATTTCAGGTAAAGAATCCTATGCTAATTAAAAAAGAATAATTGCATTTACGGAAATCACTTAAATCTTAAAGTTTAATATGATGTTTTATAGGTTATTGAATTCAATATAAAAGTTACCGCAACCTCCAATTAATTATCGAAGATCAAGTCTTTAGCGTGGCAACTAAGGTGAATATTTATATTTCTAAAATTCAGAACATCTTTATTTCAAAATGTATGTTGATTTATTTGTATGTTTTAGTTTAGTTAGATTTATTTTACAGTAGATTCTTCATATTGTTGGAAAAGTTATGTATGACTGAAAATCTATAAAAGATGCGAATTCATGAAAAATATGTATGAGATGAGTGATATTTAGATAAATATTATATGTAAAATAGACATGTAAGATCGACATGTAGAAAAAATTGAATGATATAAGTAAGAGATAAGCATGAGATAGATATATTAATGATATTAAAGATATGCATGATGAATAGTTGCATAACAACGAAGTATGTATGTTAGTAAATTGCATAGAAATGCTTTTGAATAATGTATGTATGAAGAATGAAATAACTTATATATAAATGATTGTATGTGCATATTCAGAGGAGGGTTTCACTCTATAATAATACAGACAGGAGACACCAATGTATCCGTCACATAGAACTTCATACCACCCCGGTGATTTGTGTTAGTTCATTAACCGCTGTGCCACCGAGTTAATATCAGCTAGAGACGAGTAGACTAGAGATTTCCTCCCCAGATAATTGTGATGTTTGCATTACTAACCACTGTGTTGATGACGTAATATCTACCAGGGGCAGGTAAAACCTTTCTACTCTAGAAAGTTGTGATTTGTAGATCACTAACTGATTTGCCGACGGGGCAATATCGACCAAGGGTGTGTTAGGTTTGTTGATGATGATCTTTGCACAAAGATAGATGCGTATATAAAATATATAATAGAAGTAAAATTAAAATAAATATTTATAGAAGTTTGAGTATGTTCATTTAGAGAAAAAAGACATTGCTGCATGGATTAACATATATTAGGTTGCTTATAAAGTTATGAATGATCAACATATTATAAAATGTTTTTATAGACCTGCATGCGTACTAAATTTTTTCTCTTGAATTACTATAGTTAAGAAGTGTGATTACTCCTGGGTTATCTTTAGATAACTCACTATGCTGCTATAATATTATTTTTAGGTTTTAAATATTTGAGCAAGGTGAATAGAATATGAGCAAATGTTTACAAAAAATGAGGAAAACAAACAAAAATGTACAAATTTCTTATTGTTAATATTAATTGTTTTCTTTAGTGGGTCTTTCATGTATTATTTGAATGTTAAATTCTTAGTAATAGAATTAGCATAGAAAAGATTTGATTTCCACCGTCTGATCGTTATTTCTCGTCTTGGTTACTTCTAAGCCCCAGGCTGGGTCGTGATAGCATTATCCAAATTTTTTATTTTGATTTTTATTTTGAATCTTTATTCTTCATTATTTTTTACTAGTGTTGTACATGTTATTACTTAGGGTCTGTTTGGGACAACTTAAAGCAGCGGGCGGCGTTTTCGCTTTGTTTGTTTTTCACGTTTGTATAGCTTTTTATAAACCACCGTTTCATTTTCTTAAGCGTTTTTCGTTGCATTTACTCCCTTATTCCTCCGCTGCCCTCGTACGATCAAAATTTTTCTCCTTCCTCGATGGATTCGTAAAGCTTTACAAATAGTCAGCGATCCCACAAAAGCGACGGAGCAAAGAGATAATGGCGATTCCCAAACCGAAACTCTTTCCTATATGTTAACCAGAAAGAAACCAAAATCCACAGATCTCTAATCCATGGAGAAGCCGGATCAAGCAGCTGCCGACCCTCTCATTCATCCACCACCGCTGCCTTCGCTGCCGCGTCGACGGCGGTCCTTTCCTTTCCTTGCTGACCGCCGTCTCCAAACTTCCTTCTGCCACTGCGGCTGCTCCTCACTGATCCATCCCTCCTTCTTTCTCTCTGCCACATTAGCTTTATTCCTCGTCGGCGCCACTCTTTTTCTCCTTTGGCCCTTCAATCCCCATCTTAGAGTCGCTCGCATCAGCGAACGATTCCTTTTGACACTGTTATAGAAGATCTTGCCAGGCGATCGATTCCTTTTGACACTGTTATAGAGATCAGGNCACCCTCTTATTCCTCCACCACCGCCGCCTCCGCCGCCGCGTCGGCGGTGGTCCTTTCCTTTCCTTGCTGACCGCTGTCTCCAAACTTCCTTTTGCCACTGCGGCTGCTCCTCACTGATCCATCCCTCCTTTCTCTCCGCCACAATAGCTTTATTCCTCGTTAGCGCCACTCGTTTTCTCCTCTGGCCCTTCGATCCCCATCTTAGAGTCGCTCGCATCTGCGAACAATTCCTTTTGACACTGTTATAGAAGATCTTGCCAGGCGATCGATTCCTTTTGACACTGTTATAGAGATCAGGNTAGGGTTCTATGACAAATTTTGCAAGTACAAATCGCTCTTTCACGATACTTGAAGCTTTCATTTCCTTTCGCACTTTTCTGAATTGAAGTTTTGTGCATTTTTCCTTTCTGGTAGCCGTTAGAGGCATCGATTAAGGGCCTGAAGTGTCAAAAGTCTTTTGCGAGCTTCCATAAGGGTTCTAGCATAATATCAATGTATGAGAGGTCTGGATCGAGCTGATAGAAAGTAAATTTGGGAGCTTTAAAAAGGCGAATCTGTGTCGAGAAGCTTATTTTGAATTAAGAATGTTACTTTTCGGGTTTAGTTACTTTATGAGGTGAAAATGTATAAAATGCTAACATCTTTACAAATTTCAGCTTGTTTACCTGAAGTGACAAATTCGAGTCAAGCATGTAGAAGATCGTCATAGGATAACTCCATAAATTTCAGGTAAAGAATCCTATGCTAATTAAAAAAGAATAATTGCATTTACGGAAATTACTTCAATCTTAAAGTTTAATATGATGTTTTATAGGTTATTGAACTCAATATAAAAGTTACCGCAACCTCCAGCTAATTATCGAAGATCAAGTCTTTAGCGTAGCAACTAAGGTGAATATTTATATTTCTAAAATTCAGAACATCTTTATTTCAAAATGTATGTTGATTTATTTGTATGTTTTAGTTTAGTTAGATTTATTTTACAGTAGATTCTTCATATTGTTGGAAAAGTTATGTATGACTGAAAATCTATAAAAGATGTGCATTCATGAAAAATATGTATGAGATGAGTGATATTTAGATAGACATTATATGTAAAATAGACATGTAAGATCGACATGTAGAAAAAATTGCATGATATAAGAGATAAGCATGAGATAGATATATTAATGATATTAAAGATATGCATGATGAATAGTTGCATAACAGGAAAGTACGTATGTTAGTAAATTGCATAGAAATATTTTTGAATAATGTATGTATGAAGAATGAAATAACTTATATATAAATGATTGTATGTGCATATTTAGAGGAGGGTTTCACCCTATAATGATACAAGCAGGAGACGCCAATGTATCCGCGCACATAGAATTTTGTACCACCCCAGAGATTTGTGTTAGTTCATTAACGCTGTGCCGCCGAGTTAATATCAGCTAGAGACGAGTAGACTAGAGATTTCCTCCTCAGATAATTGTGATGTTTGCATTACTAACCACTGTGCCGATGACGTAATATCGACCAGGGGCAGGTAAAACCTTTCCACTCTAGACAATTGCGATTTGTAGATCATTAACTGATTTGCCGACGGGGCAATATCAACCAAAGGTGTGTTAGGTTTGTTGATGATGATCTTCGCACAAAGATAGATGTGTATATAAAGTATAAAATAAAAGTAAACTTAAAATAAATATTTATAGAAGATTGAGTATGTTCATTTAGAAAAAAAGACATTGCTGTATGGATTAACTCATATCAGGCTGCTTATAAAATCATGAATGATCAACATATTATAAAATGTTTTTATAGACCTGCATGCGTACTGAATTCTTTCTCTTGGATTACTGTAGTTAAGAAGTGTGATTATTCCTGGGTTATTTTTAGATAACTCACTATCCTGCTATAATATTATTTTTAGGTTTTAAATATTTGAGCAAGATGAATAGAAGATGAGCAAATGTTTACAAAAAATGAGGAAAACAAACAAAAATGTACAAATTTCTACTTGTTAATATTAATTGTTTTTTTTAGTGGGTCTTTCATCTATTATTTGAATGTTAAATTCTTAGTAATAGAGTTAACGTAGAAAAGATTTGATTTCCACCGTCTGATCGTTATTTCTCGTCTTGGTTAATTCTAAGCCCCAGGCCGGGTCGTGACAACATTATCCAAATTTTTTGTTTTGATTTTTATTCTGAATCTTTATTCTTCATTATTTTTTACTAGTGTTGTACATGTTATTACTTAGGGCCTGTTTGGGACAACTTAAAGCAGTGGGCGGCGTTTTGAAAACGCCGCTGCACTGTTTGTTTCTCACGTTTGTATAGCTTTTTATAAACCATCGTTTCATTTTTCTTAATAACGTCGCCCGCGGGATCATCCCTGCGGACGGCGTTTTTCGTTGCGTTTACTCCCTTATTCCTCTGCTGCCCTCGCGCGATCAAAATTTTTCTCCTTATTTCCTCGATGGATTCGTAGAGCTTTAGAAATAGTCAATGATCCCACAAAAGCGACCGAGCAAAGAGATAATGGCGATTCCCAAACCGAAACTCTTTTCTATATGTTAACCAGAAAGAAACCAAAATCCATAGATCTCTAATCCATGGAGTAGTCGGATCAAGCAGCTGCCGACCCTCTCATTCCTCCACCACCGCTGCCTCTGCCGCCGCGTCAGCGGCGGTCCTTTCTATTCCTCGCTGAGCGCCGTCTCCAAACTTCCTTCTGCCACTGCGGCTGCTCCTCACTGATCCATCCCTCCTACTTTCTCTCCGCCACAGTAGCTTTATTCCTCGTCGGCGCCACTCTTT
The DNA here is from genome assembly GCA_002079205.1 of Phalaenopsis hybrid cultivar. Lineage (NCBI taxonomy): Eukaryota > Viridiplantae > Streptophyta > Magnoliopsida > Asparagales > Orchidaceae > Phalaenopsis > Phalaenopsis hybrid cultivar. Next base: position 130,654 of record JXCR01127052.1, read on the forward strand.
TTCTCCTCTGGCCCTTCGATCCCCATCTTAGAGTCGCTTGCATCAGCCAACGATTCCTTTTGACACTGTTATAGAAGATCTTGCCAGGTGATCGATTTCATTTGACACTGCTATAGAGATCAGGTGGCTTCTGCACTTTCTATTTCTTGACATCCCTATTATCGGATAAAATGTGAAGCAGATTTGAAGCTCCAAGGTGATCGATTTATGGGTATAAAATGTGGAAATAGATTCTCTACTAGTTTTTTAGGCTGGTTTTAGTGGAGAGGTAAGTATGCATTGTTATGAATTGGAGGTCATGGGTTTTGAACTTGGGAATGATCTCTTCACTTTTATGGAAGAAAGCAATGCACATCAACCTCCTCTTTAGTTGCAGCAACTGCATAGGGTAGTGTAAAGCACAGCATGCACTATTTGCTATTTGCTGTTCCAGGTTTCTAAGTTTGGAGACATAGGCTCAACTATTGTCAATCCGAAGAAGTGAGTAGAATTGAGAGGGAAAAAAAAAAACAACTATAGGACACACATATCAGTTAAATGCAACAAAATATTTTGAGAAAATATTTCCAAAGAACCTAATTTCTTCAAAGTGGAGGATTGACTTCAGGACATCTCAAGGAGGAAGTAATTGCACGTGCTCTTTTGTATTAATATGAAATGATTGCTAAAGAAAAGAATTGATATAATGATTACTAAAAAAAGCTAATTAATTTCCTTTCTTAAAAGGCTATTCATTGGGTATAATCGTTGGTTTTTTTTTTCATATTATTGTATCTTGCAAAGCACGAGCATGGTTATTTTTTTTACTTGGAGCATGGTATTTTGGTTTGGTGCTCTATAAATCTACCAAACATTATCAAAGAGAAAAGAAACGATTATTAAGGCAGGATAACCAAGAGTTGCCTCCATATTTACTCAGTTTTTAGTACATTTTCTAAGTCTATGAAAGTAAAGGATGATGATTATCTGAATCACCGAGAAAGTGTTATGAATATTTTTTGGATGGAAAAGGCAATGGAGAACTGTGATTGATGATTAAGTGATNGTGGGTCGAGCGGCACCGTGGGAAGTCGTGATTCGCAATTTGGGGCTCTGTGGCAAATTTCATAAGCACAAATTCCTTTATTTTTGAAGCTTTCATTTCCTTCCTCACCTTTCCGAATTAAATTTGTCTCATTTTTCGTGCATTTTTCCTTTCCAGTAGCCGTTGAATGTGTCGATTGATTGCTAGAGGCGTCAGAAGTCTCTTGTGAGCTTCCATAAGGGTTCTAGCTCGATATTAGCACAAGAGAGGTGTGATTGGAAGTGATGGAAATCAACTTCGACAGCTTTGGAAAAATAGATTTGTGCTGAGAAGCATATTTTGAGGTTAGAATGTTACTTTTTGGGTTTAATTACTTTATGAGCCGAAAATGTATAAAACTACTCGTATTTTTATATATTCCTGATTGTTTACCTGAGGCGACAAATTCGAGGCAAGCTGTAGAAGATCGTTGTAGGACAATTCCATAAATTTCAGTTAAAGAATCCTATGCTAATTTAAAAAGTATAATTGTATTTACGGAAATCACTTAGTTTTAAAGATTAATATGATGTTTTATAGGTTATTGACCTCAATATAAAGGTCATCGCAACCTTCAACTATCAAAGATTAAGACTTTAACGTGACAACTGGGGTGAGTAATTATATTTCTAAATTTCAGCAATCGTTTTTATTTTAAAATGTATGTTGATCTATATGTATGCTTTAGTTCAGTTGGACTTATATTGCAGTAGATTTTTTATATTATTAGATAAAAAACTTATTTATGACTGAAATGTTATAAAAAAAATGCATGCATGAGATGAATGATATTTACATAGACATTATATGTAAGATATACACGTAAGAAATGCATGTAGAAAATATATGCATGATATGAATAAAAAATATGTATGAGATAAATATATGAATGATATAAAAGATATGATGAATGATTGCACAATAGAGAAGTATGTATGTTAGTAGACTGCATAGAATTATTTCAGAATAATGTATGTATGAAGAATGAAATAACATTTATATTAATGCTTTTTTGTGCATGTTTAGAGCAGGATTTCACCCCCTAATGGTTCAGAAAGGGGACGTTAGTGTACTCGCGCGCGTAGAGTTTTTCTACTATCTCAGATAATTGTGATGTTTACATTGCTAACCAATGCGCCGATGAGATAATATTGGTCAGGAGCAGATACAATTTTTCCCCTCTAAACAGTTGCGATGGGTAGATCGCTAAATGTTTGGCCGGCGGAAGCCGATGGGGCAATATTGGTCAAGGGTGTTTTAGGTTTATTGACGGTGATCTTCACATAGAGACAAGAGTGTCTGTGAAGTATTAAGTAATAGTAAAGTTGAAGTAAATGTTTATAGAAAATTGAGTATGTTCATTTAGAAAAATGTCATTGATGCATGCATTAACATATATCACATTGCTTATAAAAATATGAAAAATCAGCATATTATAAAATTTCTTACAAACCTGCATGTATATTAAGTTTTTTTTCTTTGCATTACTATAATTTAGAAGTGTGATTGCTCATGAATTATCTTTAGACAACTCACTATATTGTTTTAATATTATTTTTAGGTTTTAAATATTTGAACAAGATGAATAGAAGATGAGCAAATATTTATAGGAGACGAGAACGACAAATAGAAAAGTACAAATTTTCACTTGTTAATTTTAATTGCTTTTTTTAGTGGCTCTTTCATGTATTATTTGAATATTAAATTGTTAATAATAAAATTAGAATAATAGAAATTTGATTTCTACCATTCGACCATTCGTCCCCTTCTTGATTAATTCCAGGCATTGGGTCGGGTCGTGACCTAAGTGGTATCAGAGCAGAGGTTTATATCGGAGCAAGAGGTTTTGTTTAAATGATTTGAATTTTAACGAAGGAACCAATAGGATATTTGGATTAAGTTATAAGTAGTATAAATTAAAAATTTTAATCGAGCATACTAAAATTATATGGTTGTTTTTTTTGTAGAATTATGGATGATCCGGAGGAAGATGTTAAAGATGAGAATATAAAATCTGTTGTATCTCAGAATATCACAGTTAGTGCTGGTGCTTTCTCTGATATGATGAATGCTGTAACGCAGTTGATTAAGAAATCTCAATCTCAAGCTAGTACCAGTGGAAAAGCACCAATGGATAAGTATTTGAAGTATTTTCAAGATATGAGACCGCCTTTATTTTCTAGAGCAGAAGGCCCAGTGAAACAGAAAATTGGCTATTGAGGTGGAGAAAATCATATCTAGTATGTCTTGTCCACCGGACAGGAGAGTTACCTTAGCCATTTTTGCTTTTGGGGGGAAAGCTAAAATGATAGTGGCAAGCTCATATACAAAATTTTGGAGGTAGAACTAGCCACTTGGTATAGTGGGACGAGTTTGTGAAAATCTTTAGAGATTGGTTTGTACCACTGTCGGCTAGAGAACAAATGCAAGATAAATTCATTAGGTTAGTGCAAGGAGATTGATCGGTTATGCAATACGAAACAGAGTTTACTATGCTATCAAGGTATGCACCCAGTTGATTCCTAATGTAGAGGAGAAATGCCTCTGATTTCTTTTTGAACTGAAAGATTCGATTCGACAACCACTTGTGCCACTTGGGATTGAAGACTGTTGAGTACTAGTGGAGAGAGCTAAGCGGGTGGAGATTGATTTACAACATACTCAGAAGCGTAGAGACATGCATAAGAGGAAGAGTTAAGAGGAAGTGATACCAATAGTTTTTTCAGGCAGAGAGTCTAGTGGGAAGAAGATGAATCCCTACTCTGGTGGAGTTGTTAGCTAGACTGATAGTAGCACTATACAACTTTGATTTAAGTGTGTAAAGCAACATCGCGGTGAATGCCTACTTGAGTTGAAGGTGCGTTATTTGTGCTGACATCCTGGACATTAGAGGAGAAATTGTCGTAATTCTGTTCAGAAATCCACATCAGATGTTCATTCAGGAAGAGATCCGGTTCATAAGAATTTTTAGGAAATATCTACATTTAGAAGTGGTTAGCAGAGGATAACAGAAGCTGATACTAAGGCTCATAAGGAGCAATCAAGTCAAAACATCCGTCCAAGTGTTTATTCCTTAACCCATCAGAAACTGGAAGAACATATTGTTATTGATGCTGATACATAGAGTTTGATATGTTTTCGTTATAACTTGACAAGAAACAGATTTTTGTAATCACTTTTGTTTCATCTTCATAGTTGATGTGGAGTTCATGAATTTTAAGGACGAAATTTTATGAGGGGAGATTGTAATAACCCATTTTGAGAAATCAGCTAAAATTTTTTTCCGACATAAAATTTGCCCTAAAGTTTCATCTCCAGAATTTGATCGAAATAATTTTATTAAATTCTACACAAGAAATCGATCAATTGTATATGAAACACTGCATGTAAATTATAAAAGAATTGAGAGATATAAAATTTAAAAGTTATAAGCTTTATTAAATTAACTAACCTAATTAATTCCTACGTAATTATCCCTTAATCGTTAAATCCACTGTTCACAATCGACCCTCACACATTTTAATCTCATTGTTCGGTTGATTAGGGCTGCTAAGGTTCGAAGTCTTTCCGTGTCCTCCCGAATTCTCCTTTGCCTCTCTTCTCTCTCGCAAACCCTCTCTTTTCGTTCCACTCTCGACGAGCAAAGCTGAGGCCCTTGCGGCTGCAAATAGCAGGCGGGACGAGCAGCACAGAGAGAAGCTGCAATTCGTAATTTAGGGCTCTATGACAAATTTCGCAAGTACAAATCCCTTTTTCACGATACTTGAAGCTTTAATTTCCTTCCCCACTTTTCTGAATTGAAGTTTCGTGCATTTTTCCTTTCTGGTAGCCGTCAGAGGCATCGATTAAGTGCCTGAAGTGTCAAAAGTCTTTTGCGAGCTTCCATAAGGGTTCTAGCATAATATCAATGTATGAGAGGTCTGGATCGAGCTGATATAAAGTAAATTTGGGAGCTTTAAAAAGGCGAATCTGTGCCGAGAAGCTTATTTTGAATTAAGAATGTTACTTTTCGGGTTTAGTTACTTTGTGAGGTGAAAATGTATAAAATGCTAACATCTTTACAAATTTCAGCTTGTTTACCTGAAGTGACAAATTCGAGTCAAGCATGTAGAAGATCGTCGTAGGATAACTCCATAAATTTTAGGTAAAGAATCTTGTGCTAATTAAAAAAGAATAATTGCATTTACGGAAATCACTTAAATCTTAAAGTTTAGTATGATGTTTTATAGGTTATTGAACTCAATATAAAAGTTACCGCAAGCTCCAGCTAATTATCGAAGATCAAGTCTTTAGCGTGGCAACTAAGGTGAATATTTATATTTCTAAAATTCAGAACATCTTTATTTCAAAATGTATGTTGATTTATTTGTATGTTTTAGTTTAGTTAGATTTATTTTACAGTAGATTCTTCATATTGTTGGAAAAGTTATGTATGACTGAAAATCTATAAAAGATGTGCATTTATGAAAAATATGTATGAGATGAGTGATATTTAAATAAACATTATATGTAAAATAGACATGTAAGATCGACATGTAGAAAAAATTACATGATATAAGTAAGAGATAAGCATGAGATAGATATATTAATGATATTAAAGATATGCATGATGAATAGTTGCATAACTGGGAAGTATGAATGTTAGTAAATTGCATAGAAATGTTTTTGAATAAAGTATGTATGAAGAATGAAATAACTTATATATAAATGATTGTATGTGCATATTCAGAGGAGGGTTTCACTCTATAATGATACAGGCAGGAGACACCAATGTATCCGCGCACATAAAATTTTGTACCACCCTAGAGATTTGTGTTAGTTCATTAACCGCTGTGCTGCCGAGTTAATATCAGCTAGAGACGAGTAGACTAGAGATTTCCTCCCCAGATAATTGTGATGTTTGCATCACTAACTACTGTGCCGATGACGTAATATCGACCAGGGGCAGGTAAAACCTTTCCACTCTAGACAATTGCGATTTGTAGATCACTAACTGATTTGCCGACGGGGCAATATCGACCAAGGGTGTGTTAGGTTTGTTGATGATGATCTTTGCACAAAGATAGATGTGTATATAAAGTATAAAATAAAAGTAAAGTTAAAATAAATATTTATAGAAGATTGAGTATGTTCATTTAGAAAAAAAAAGACATTGCTGCATGGATTAAAATATATTAGGTTGCTTATAAAATTATGAATGATCAACATACTATAAAATGTTTTTATAGACCTGCATGCGTACTGAATTTTTTCTCTTGGATTGCTGTAGTTAAGAAGTGTGATTACTCCTGAGTTATCTTTAGATAACTCACTATGCTGCTATAATATTATTTTTAGGTTTTAAATCTTTGAGCAAGATGAATAGAAGATGAGCAAATGTTTACAAAAAATGAGGAAAACAAACAAAAATGTACAAATTTCTACTTGTTAATATTAATTGTTTTCTTTAGTGGGTCTTTCATGTATTATTTGAATGTTAAATTCTTAGTAATAGAATTAGCATAGAAAAGATTTGATTTCCACCGTCTGATCGTTATTTCCCTTTTTGGTTAATTCTAAGCCCCAGGCTGGGTCGTGACAGTATTATCCAAATTTTTTGTTTTGATTTTTATTTTCAATATTTATTCTTCATTATTTTTTATCAGTGCTGTACATGTTATTACTTAGGGCCTATTTGGGACAACTTAAAGCAGTGAGCGGCGTTTTTTGAAAACGCCGCCGCATTGTTTGTTTTTCACGTTTGTATAGCTTTTTATAAACCACCGTTTCATTTTTTTTAATAACGTCGCCCGCGGGATCATCCCCGCGGGCGGCGTTTTTTGTTGCGTTTACTCCCTTATTCCTCCGCTGCCCTCGCGCGATCAAAATTTTTCTCCTTCCNACTCTAGAATTTCTTGCTCTCTACACTAGAATTTCTTGCTCTCTCAATCATGCACCTTTTGCTTTATTGATGGTATTGCAATCAAATTTCATACCCCTATACCTCACAAAATGATATAACCGTTGAACATAAAAATTGAGACATCATTGTTGCTTAGATAATGATATTTCACATGAGTGCACATTGTTATGGGGAATGTAATCTTGATTGTGTGCTCATCCGTCATATCATTTGCCCATTTCTCAATCACATCTCTCCATTTTCACTCTTTGTCATCTTCAAGTCATTTATCCTTGCACCATAGATCGTTGGTTGCTGCTGCTTTATTCATGCATTTCAATCACAATAGAAACTCTTTCCCCATGCTATTCGACGTATTTTCTAGATTTTGTTGCACTTAGAGAGTCAGTTTATGAACCCTTTGCGTGTCACACCCAAAGTGCGACGAAAAATGATATTAGAGCATGGTTAGTAGATGAAAAGAATGATGAAAGCATGTTGGAATTAGAAGAAGTAAGAATTAGATCAAATATGAATTGATTTATACAAAATTATAAGTTGATGAATCTGGGGTGTGTAACCCTTATGACTTAAGGTGTCACACGTGGACAGCCTCCAGAACTCAGTTTTTAGGAATGCCTTCAGTGCAAACAAAGGGTGAAACTTCAGAACGCAGAATTGAGCGATCAGTAAAAGCCCGAGTTTTTGTAGTTACTTATCAGAAAGCCATAGAATCTGAAGAAGTGGTTACAGGTCCACTCCTAATTCAAGATCAACCTGACACCGTTCTATTCGATTTTGGTGCATCACATTCCTTTATTTCTGATGAGTTTGTTGTCAATTTACATGTTGAAATTATATATTTTACTCATGCTTTGCATGCTATTATACCATTGGGACATAATTTTTATGCCAATAGAAAATGTGTAGTGCATGTTCATATTTATGATAAGAAGTTGCCAACGGAGTTGATTATCATACCAATTCAGATTTTTGATGTCATTTTGGGAATGGATTGATTGGTAAATCATTTTGCTACAATTGAATGCTGGAAAAAGGTGGGTGAAGCTAAAATTACCTGGTGAAAAACCTATTCATATCTTATGTGATCAAAATACACAATCTTCCTTGATTAGTGTAGTGAAAGTTTGAAAATGTTTGCGAAGTGGCAAACTAGTATTTTTGGCAAAATTAAAAATGCTGAATAAAGATGTACAAGAATTGAAAAACATCTCAGTGGGTTTTCAGAATTTTTTGATATTTTTTGAAGAATTACAAGGTTACCGCCGGAACGAGAAGTTGAATTTAGTAATGATGTGCAGCCAGGAACATCTGCAATATTCAAATCTCCTTACAGGATGACTTCGAAGGAAGTGCAAAAGTTGAAATGTCAGTTGCAAAAATTGATAGCCAAGGGTTTACCAGATCAAATAATTCACCTTTGGGAGTACCAATATTGTTCACCATTCTTTGACCATTGGTTATAGAAAGTTCAACAAGGTGAAAATCAAGAACAAATATTCTTTGTCTAGGATCGATGATCTATTTGATTAGGTAGAGGGTGCAACTGTATTTCCCGTTTTGTCTGAGATCTGAATATCATTAGGTAATGGTCAAGGAGACAGATATAACTAATACAACTTTTCGGACTAGATATGATCATTATGAATTCTTAGTTATGTCGTTTGGTTCAACTGATGGCTCCTACAATTTTCATGGACCTGATGGATCGAATCTTTAAGCTGTATGCAGATCAGCTTATTATTATTTTTATTGAAGTCATTCTGATTTATTCAAGATCTGATGAAGATAATGCTAAGTATTTGAGGATAGTTTTTGAACTGCTGAGACAGAAACAACTATATGCAAAAAAATTTTAAATGTGAATTTTGACTGCGGAACATTGCATTTTTTGGACACAGTACCAATGGTCAAAGAATTTCAGTAGGTTTTCAGAAGGTGAAGGCAATTGTGCAACGACCTAATCTAAAAAATGTTATAGAGGTACGTAGCTTTCTTGGTTTGACAGTATATTACAGGAGGTTCGTCAAAGGTTTTTCACAAAAAGCTATGTCGTTATCTAAGCTGATGAGAAAAGATGTTTAGTTTGAGTGAATTGCAGATTGTGAGCATAGTTTTCAAGAGTTGAATAAACATTTGACCACTGTACGAGTGTTAGCTTTTCCATCAGGCACAGAAGGATTCCATATTTACAGTGATGCATCATTAAGAGACTTGGGTTGTGTTTTAATACAGAATAAAAAAGTGATAGCTTATGCATCCAGACAGTTGAAGCCGCATGAAAGAAATTATGTAACGCATGACTTGGAGTTAGCTGCATTGGTGTTTTATCTTGAAATTTGGCGACCTTTTTTGTATGGCGCAAAATGTGAAGTCCTTACTGATCATCAAAGTCTGAAGCACATTTTCACACAAAAAGAGCTGAATTTGAGGCAACAAAAATGGTTAAAGTTGATCAAAGACTTTGATCTAAATATACAATATTGTCCTAGCCGAACAAATGTAGTTGTTGTTGCATTAATCCATAAATCCACAGGTAGTGCAAACTGGATTCTTATTCAGAGGCCAAAGTTGATTAAAGAAGTTGATGCTTTACAGTTGAAAGTTAGAAGATCAGGTGGTGGCATAGTGCATTTACATCAATTAACAGTGCTATCTACATTAATTGATATAATTAAAGTAGCTTAGAAAGATAATATTTAGTATCCAAAACTCCTAAAGCAATTTCAATCAGGAAAGATGATTGATATGATTGTTGATGAAGATGACATTATCAGATATAAGCTACAGTTATGAGTACTTGTTGATTCTGATTTAAGAAAGGAAATTTTACATGAAGTTCATCGTTCAGGCTACACAATTCAGCCATGAAACACAAAATCTACAAAAAATTGAAGTTGGTATTCTGGTGGCCAGATATTAAGAACGATGTTGCTGAATATATATATATATATCTAAATGTTAAGTGTTAGATTGTAAATGGCCGAACATCAGAGACTCAGTTGATTTCTACAATCATTGCCAATACCTGAATGAAAATGAGAAGAAATTGCTATGGATTTTGTTATGGAATTTTCTTGATTCTAACAGAGTCACTATAATATTTGGGTCATTATTGACAGATTAACCAAGTAAACTCATTTTTTGTTTATTAGACAAACAAATTCAGTGGAAAAGCTGGTCAGATTGTATATAAAAGAAATTATCAGATTGTACGATATTCCAAAACTTATAGTTTTTAACAGAGATGAAAGATTTACGTTGAGATTGTGGAAAGAAATTCAATAAAGTTTGGGTACAGAGTTTCATTTCAACACTGCATTTCATCCACAAATTGATGAACAATCAGACATGAAAATTCAACTATTGAAAGATCTGTTAAGGCTTTGTGTTCTCGAATTTGGAGGAAGTTGGGGAAGATTACATTCCAATGATCGAGTTTGCTTACAACAATTGCTATCTATCTAGTATCATAATGGCTTCTTATGAAGCACTGTATGACAGTAAGTGCATAACTCTACTAAGTTGAGTCGAAGTTGGGGAATGTCAAATACTAGGTCCCAAGCTAGTTGATGAAACTACAGAAAAAATCAGATTAATTAAAGATAAATTGAAAGCTGCTTAGGATCAACGACAAAAATATTATGACCTAAAACTTAAATTAGTAGAATTTGAAGTTGAAGATTTCGTATTTTTGAAATTCAAGCCAATAAAAGGTACAACTATATTTGATCAAGGAAGCAAATTGTGTCATAGGTTTATTGGTCCTTTTGAAATTATAGAAAGAATCAGTTCAGTTGTCTATATATTAGCGTTACCTATAGATATGTCAGATATACACAATGTATTCCACATTTTAATGCTGACAAAATATATTTCAAATTCAGAACAAAAGATTTCATCTGAAGAAATTGAAATATAGAAAAATCTAATCTATATTAAAGAGTTTGAAAATATTTTACCAATTGATATTAGGAAGCTCAGAAACAAAAAGATTCATTTCGTGAAGATAAAGCGGAAGCACAAACCTTAGAATAAAGCTACTTGAGAAAAAGGAAGACATGCTACTGAAATATCCCTTCCTATTCAAGTAAAGTAAAAAATTTTGAGGACGAAACTTTTAAAAGGATTGGAGAGCTGTAACGTCCAACTTTCAAGATACCTGGTAAAGTTCAGCAAAATTGGCAAAGTACCCCAAAATTTTCATCTCCTAAAATTCGATTGAAGTAATTTTATAAAACTCTATGCATGAAATAAATCAATTCCATATAAAGCACCATATGTTAATTATTTGAACGAAATGGGAGATTTAAAATCTAAATGTTAAAAGTTTTACTTAATTAATTAAAACCTAATTATATTTCCTAATCTCTCTAATCTCGTCTCCCTTACTGTAGCCAACCGCCTCATGCCTTTTATTCTCTCGTTTGGTTGAATAGGGAGTCTCGAGTTTCGAACTCCTCCCCTCAGCCTCTCTTCTCAAACACGATCCCAATTCTTCCTCTCCTTCACGCGTCTGCTGCTGCTCAACAAAAGCAGAGACTGTGACCCTTGCTACAGTGCAAGGGGCGCGAGCTAGCAGACGAATCGAGCGCCCACCTGGGAGCTGCAAAGCACAATCTAGAGTTCTGGGGTAATTTCTGCAATTACCAATCTTTCTTTCACGTTATTTGAGACTTTTATTTCCTTCCTCACCCTTCCATTTTGACATTTGCCTATTTTTTCATGNTCGCCCACCTGGGAGCTGCAAAGCACGATCTAGAGTTCCGGGGTAATTTCTGCAATTACGAATCTTTCTTTCACATTATTTGAGACTTTTATTTCCTTCCTCACCCTTTCATTTTGACATTTGCCTATTTTTTCATGCTTTTCTCGTTTCCGATAGCCGTCGGAGGTACCATAATTGTATGGGAAGCATCAAAATTAGGTTGAAAGCTTTCATATGGGTTTTTACATGATATTAATGAGGGGGAAGTGAATGTTAAGTTGTTAGGAAGTGTTGGGGAGAAATTTGGTGTTTTGGGAAAAGATAAATTTATGCCAAGAAACCCTTTTGAGGTATGTTTTGGCAAATAAAGTACATTTTTGGGTTAATGCATTTTATGAGCCAAATTTTATGAAACTTTCCTTTGTCTGTGAGCCACAAGTTGTCCATATGAGGCGGCGAGCTCAAGACAAGCGTGTGGGCGTTTGTCATAGGGATGCTCCATCAAGTCAGGTGAAATAATATTATACTAATATAAGAAAAATAATTTTCTATAGGTTTTTATATCATTTCTGTTTTGACACATGCATTTAGAATTTATGCATTTTGTGAATGGATACCTAAAATTGAATGTATAAATACACGTTTACTTTTCTTACGATATATGTAATACTATGATTAGACTATACTACATGTAACTATGCTTATGATATGAATTTCTTGTAGGTATTAATTTATTATATTTCATGTCTATTATGCATGCAGTTCCTTATAAACGCTTGGTACGTTTAAATGTCACAATGAATGTATGTGTATGCTATTAAATGAATGCTTGCAAATACAATATGCAGGGATGTAATATTCAAGACTCCTGATATTTATATGATGACAAAACTCTGTGAACCATTAGAATTAGGTGGTGACAGAATGTTAGAGTACCGCATGTATCAGGGGGACTATTGATAACTGCTATATTGGAGAAAATCCAACCCTCATCAATATTTTATATGGCCTTTGAGGCAGGGTGAAAACCTATGATAAGATGACATGGAAATATTTGAACCTTATACATTAAACAACTGACATTACTATGAAATGACCTTTATGAAATGACATTGTTATGATTATACATATGATAAACAGTTTATGAACATGCTTATGGGCATGCTTTTGATTATACTTATGATTTCATGCTTTAGACCTACATGTTATAATGCAATTTTAATTTTTATACTATATGTTTTCTTTTAATGTTCTCTACCATGCTAGCATGTTATTACTTGTGTGTGTGGACCAATTGTGAAAGAACATGGAAGTTGTTAATCGTTACATTAAACAAGTAACATTACTATAAAATGATTTTGCTATGATTACATGTGATAAACAACTTATAAACATGATTATGAATATGCTTTTGATTATACATATGATTTCATACTTACGATCTACACTTTATACTGCAATCTTGATTTTTATATTATCTGTTCTCTTTTCATATTCAATACCATGCTAACATGCTATTACTTGTGTATGTAAACATGTGCAGTTTCTTCGAGCATGCATGTAGTTTTTTTTTTTCATTTATAAAATCTAATGTTAGCCCTGATTATTTCTCTGAGCTCTTTATTGTTCATTTTTTGTTGTTGCCTTCCAGATAGAGTCAACGAGCATCGGGGTGAGTAGCAATGTGTGTCTTTGTCACTATAGTTTTGGGAGCTTGAAATATATTGGATTTTAGCAGCTCTGTATAATTTTTATTTTTTGGAGGATATGATTTCCATGTTTTTGAGTATGTATATGAAATACAATGTATCACGTATGTTGTGGCAATTTGATTAGACTAATTCATCACTCACTAGGTCCTGTTTATAAAAGTTAGGGCGAGTGCTGGTGAGAGTTGATCTGAGTAAATTGTCAGTCTCTGCCGCATTACAATTGATTCTACCAGGGGGGTTAGTTGGGATGTGACATTGCATGACATGATTCTGCGGGNTCTGTGAGCCCCAAGTTGTCCATATGAGGCGGCGAGCTCAAGACAAGCGTGTGGGCGTTTGTCATAGGGATGCTCCATCAAGTCAGGTGAAATAATATTATACTAATATAAGAAAAATAATTTTCTATAGGTTTTTATATCANCTGTGGCAAATTTTGTAAGCACAAATCCTTTTATTTTTGAAGCTTTCATTTCCTTCCTCACCTTTTCGAATTAAATTTGTCTCATTTTTCGTGCATTTTTCCTTTCCAGTAGTTGTCGAATGTGTCGATTGATTGCTGAAAGCGTCAGAAGTCTCTTGTGAGCTTCCATAAGGGTTTTAGCTCGATATCAGCATAGGAGAGGTGTGATTGGAAGTGATGAAAATCAACTTCGACAGCTTTGGAAAAATAGATTTGTGCTAAAAAGCATATTTTGAGGTATGAATGTTACTTTTTGGGTTTAATTACTTTGAGCCGAAAATGTATAAAACTACTCTTATCTTTATATATTCCTGGTTGTTTACCTGAGGCGACAAATTTGAGGCAAGCTGTAGAAGATCGTTGTAGGACAACTCCATAAATTTCTGTTAAAGAATCCTATGCTAATTTAAAAAGAATAATTGTATTTACGGAAATCACTTAATTTTAAAGATTAATATGATGTTTTATAGGTTATTGACCTCAATATAAAGGTCACCACAACCTTCAACTATCAAAGATTATGATTTTACGTGACAATTGAGGTGAGTAATTATATTTCTAAATTTCAGCAATCATCTTTATTTTCAAATGTATGTTAATCTATATGTATGCTTTAGTTCAGTTGGACTTATATTGCAGTAGATTCTTTATATTATTAGATAAAAAACTTATTTATGACTGAAATGTTATAAAAAAATGCATGTTTGAGATGAATGATATTTATATAGACATTATATGTAAGATATACATGTAAGATATGCATGTAGGAAATATATGCATGATATGAATAAAAAATATGTATGAGATAAATATATGAATGATATAAAAGATATGTATGATGAATGACTGCACAATAGAGAAGTATGTATGTTAGTAGGCTGCATAGAAATATTTTAGAATAATGTATGTATGAAGGATGAAATAACATTTATAGTAATGCTTGTTTGTGCATGTTTAGAGCAGGATTTCACCCTCTAATGGTTCAGAAAGGGGACGCCAGTGTACTCGCGCCCGTAGAATTTCCACTATCCCAGATAATTGTGATGTTTACATTGCTAACCAATGTGCCGAAGAGATAATATTGGTCAGGAGCAGATAAAGTTTTTCCCCTCTAAACAATTGCGATGGGTAGATCGCTAAATGTTTGGTCGACGGAAGCCGACGGGGTAATATCGGCTAAGGGTGGGTTAGGTTTATTGACGGTGATCCTCACATAGAGATAAGAGTGTCTGTGAAGTATTAAGTAAAAGTAAAGTTGAAGTAAATGTTTATAGAAAATTGAGTATGTTCATTTAGAAAAAGGTCATTGATGCATGCATTAACATGTATTACATTGCTTATAAAAATATGAAAAATCAGCATGTTATAAAATTTCTCACAAACCTGCATGTATATTAAGTTTTTTTTCTTTGCATTACTATAGTTTAGAAATTTGATTGCTCCTGAGTTATCTTTAGGCAACTCACTATATTCTTTTAATATTATTTTTAGGTTTTAAACATTTGAACAAGATGAATAAAAGATGAACAAATATTTATAGGAGATGAGAACGACAAATAGAAATGTACAAATTTTCACTTGTTAATTTTAATTGATTTCATTACTGGTTTTTTCATGTATTATTTGAATATTAAATTTTTAATAATAAAATTAGAATAATAGAAATTTGATTTCTACCATTCGACCATTCGTCCCCTTCTTGATTAATTCCAGGCCTTTGGTCGGGTCATGACCTAAGTGGTATCAGAGCAGAGATTTATATCGGAGCAAGAGGTTTTGATTAAATAATTTGAATTTTAACGAAGGAGCCAATAGGATATTTGGATTAAGTTATAAATAATATAAATTAAAAATTTTAATCGAGTATACTAAAATTATATGGTTGTTTTTTTTAAAATTATGGATGTTCCGGAGGAAGATGTTAAAGATGAGAATATAGAATCTGTTGTATCCCAAAATATCACAGTTAGTGCTGGTGTTTTGTCTAATATGATGAATGCTGTAACACAGTTGATTCAGAAATCTCAATCTCAAGTTAGTACCAGTGGAAAAACACCAATGGATAAGTATTTGAAGTATTTTCAAGATATGAGACCGCCTTTATTTTCTAGAGCAGAAGGCTCAGTGAAACATAAAATTGGCTATTGAGGTGGAGAAAATCATATCTGGTATGTCTTGTCCACCGGACAGGAGAGTTACCTTAGCCATTTTTGCTTTTGGGGGGAAAGCTAAAACGATAGTGGCAAGCTCATATACGAAATTTCGGAGGTAGAACTAGCCACTTGGTACAGTGGGACGAGTTTGTGAAAATCTTTAGAGATTGTTTTGTACCACTGTCGGTTAGAAAACAAATGCAAGATAAATTCGTTAGGTTGGTGCAAGGAGATTGATCAGTTATGCAATACGAAACAGAGTTTACTATGCTATCAAGATATGCACCCAGTTGATTCCTAATGTAGAGGAGAAATGCCTCCGATTTCTTTCTGAACTGAAAGATTCGATTAGACAACAACTAGTGCCACTTGGGATTGAAGACTGTTGAGTACTAGTGGAGAGAGCTAAGCGGGTGGAGATTGATTTACAACATACTCAGAAGCGTAGAGACATGCATAAGAGGAAGAGTTAAGAAGAAGTGATACCAATAATTTTTTCAGGCAGAGAGTCTAGTGGGAAGAAGATGAATTCCTACCCTGGTGGAGTTGTTAGCCAGGCTGACAGTAGCACCATACAACTTTTTTTTAAGTGTGTAAAGCAACATCGCGGTGAATGCCTACTTGAGTTGAAGGTGCGTTATTTGTGCTGACATCCTGGACATTAGAGGAGAAATTGTCGTAATTCTGTTCAGAAATCCACATCAGATCATTCAGGAAGAGATCCAGTTCAGAAGAATTTTTAGGAAATATTTACATTTAGAAGTGGTTAGCAGAGGATAGCAGAAGCTGATACTATGGCTCATAAGGAGCAATCAAGTCAAAACATCCGTCCAAGTGTTTATTCCTCAACCCATCAAAAACTGGAAGAACATATTGTTATTGATGCTGATACATAGAGTTTGATATGTTTTCGTTATAACTTGACAAGAAATAGATTTTTGTAATCACTTTTGTTTCATCTTCATAGTTGATGTGGAGTTTATGAATTTTGAGGACGAAATTTTATGAGGGAAGATTGTAATAACCCATTTTGAGAAATCAGTTAAATTTTTTTTCCGACATAAAATTTGCCCCAATGTTTCATCTCCCATAATTTGATCGAAATAATTTTATTAAATTCTACACAAGAAATCGATCAATTGTATATGGAACATTGTATGTAAATTATAAAAGAATTGAGAGATATAAAATTTAAAAGTTATAAACTTTATTAAATTAACTAACCTAATTAATTCCTACGTAATTATCCCTTAATCGTTAAATCCACTGTTTACAATCGACCCTCACACATATTAATCTCATTGTTCGGTTGATTAGGGCTGCTAAGGTTCGAAGTCTTTCTGTTCCCTCCCGAATTCTCCTCTGCCTCTCTTCTCTCTCCCAAACCCTCTCTTTTCCTTCCACTCTCGACGAGCAAAGCTGCGGCCCTTGCGGGCCGCAAATAGCAGGCGAAATGAGCGGCACAGAGAGAAGCCGCAATTCATAATTTATGGCTCTATGACAAATTTCACAAGTACAAATCCCTCTTTCACGATACTTGAAGCTTTCATTTCCTTACTCACTTTTCTGAATTGAAGTTTCGTGTATTTTTCCTTTCTGGTAGCCGTCAGAGGCATCGATTAAGTTCCTGAAATGTCAAAAATCTTTTGCGAGCTTCCATAAGGGTTCTAGCATAATATCAATGTAGGAGAGGTCTGGATCGAGCTGATAGAAAGTAAATTTGGGAGCTTTAAAAAGGCAAATTTGTGCCGAGAAGCTTATTTTGAATTAAGAATGTTACTTTTCGGGTTTAGTTACTTTATGAGGTGAAAATGTATAAAATGCTAACATCTTTACAAATTTCAGCTTGTGTACCTGAAGTTACAAATTCGAGTCAAGCATGTAGAAGATCGTCATAGGATAACTCCATAAATTTCAGGTAAAGAATCCTATGCTAATTAAAAAAGAATAATTGCATTTACGGAAATTACTTCAATCTTAAAGTTTAATATGATGTTTTATAGGTTATTGAACTCAATATAAAAGTTACCGCAACCTCCAGCTAATTATCGAAGATCAAGTCTTTAGCGTAGCAACTAAGGTGAATATTTATATTTCTAAAATTCAGAACATCTTTATTTCAAAATGTATGTTGATTTATTTGTATGTTTTAGTTTAGTTAGATTTATTTTACAGTAGATTCTTCATATTGTTGGAAAAGTTATGTATGACTGAAAATCTATAAAAGATGTGCATTCATGAAAAATATGTATGAGATGAGTGATATTTAGATAGACATTATATGTAAAATAGACATGTAAGATCGACATGTAGAAAAAATTGCATGATATAAGAGATAAGCATGAGATAGATATATTAATGATATTAAAGATATGCATGATGAATAGTTGCATAACAGGAAAGTACGTATGTTAGTAAATTGCATAGAAATATTTTTGAATAATGTATGTATGAAGAATGAAATAACTTATATATAAATGATTGTATGTGCATATTTAGAGGAGGGTTTCACCCTATAATGATACAAGCAGGAGACGCCAATGTATCCGCGCACATAGAATTTTGTACCACCCCAGAGATTTGTGTTAGTTCATTAACGCTGTGCCGCCGAGTTAATATCAGCTAGAGACGAGTAGACTAGAGATTTCCTCCTCAGATAATTGTGATGTTTGCATTACTAACCACTGTGCCGATGACGTAATATCGACCAGGGGCAGGTAAAACCTTTCCACTCTAGACAATTGCGATTTGTAGATCATTAACTGATTTGCCGACGGGGCAATATCAACCAAAGGTGTGTTAGGTTTGTTGATGATGATCTTCGCACAAAGATAGATGTGTATATAAAGTATAAAATAAAAGTAAACTTAAAATAAATATTTATAGAAGATTGAGTATGTTCATTTAGAAAAAAAGACATTGCTGTATGGATTAACTCATATCAGGCTGCTTATAAAATCATGAATGATCAACATATTATAAAATGTTTTTATAGACCTGCATGCGTACTGAATTCTTTCTCTTGGATTACTGTAGTTAAGAAGTGTGATTATTCCTGGGTTATTTTTAGATAACTCACTATCCTGCTATAATATTATTTTTAGGTTTTAAATATTTGAGCAAGATGAATAGAAGATGAGCAAATGTTTACAAAAAATGAGGAAAACAAACAAAAATGTACAAATTTCTACTTGTTAATATTAATTGTTTTTTTTAGTGGGTCTTTCATCTATTATTTGAATGTTAAATTCTTAGTAATAGAGTTAACGTAGAAAAGATTTGATTTCCACCGTCTGATCGTTATTTCTCGTCTTGGTTAATTCTAAGCCCCAGGCCGGGTCGTGACAACATTATCCAAATTTTTTGTTTTGATTTTTATTCTG
Organism: Phalaenopsis hybrid cultivar; assembly: GCA_002079205.1. Lineage (NCBI taxonomy): Eukaryota > Viridiplantae > Streptophyta > Magnoliopsida > Asparagales > Orchidaceae > Phalaenopsis > Phalaenopsis hybrid cultivar. Next base: position 150,035 of record JXCR01127052.1, read on the forward strand.
AATCTTTATTCTTCATTATTTTTTACTAGTGTTGTACATGTTATTACTTAGGGCCTGTTTGGGACAACTTAAAGCAGTGGGCGGCGTTTTGAAAACGCCGCTGCACTGTTTGTTTCTCACGTTTGTATAGCTTTTTATAAACCATCGTTTCATTTTTCTTAATAACGTCGCCCGCGGGATCATCCCTGCGGACGGCGTTTTTCGTTGCGTTTACTCCCTTATTCCTCTGCTGCCCTCGCGCGATCAAAATTTTTCTCCTTATTTCCTCGATGGATTCGTAGAGCTTTAGAAATAGTCAATGATCCCACAAAAGCGACCGAGCAAAGAGATAATGGCGATTCCCAAACCGAAACTCTTTTCTATATGTTAACCAGAAAGAAACCAAAATCCATAGATCTCTAATCCATGGAGTAGTCGGATCAAGCAGCTGCCGACCCTCTCATTCCTCCACCACCGCTGCCTCTGCCGCCGCGTCAGCGGCGGTCCTTTCTATTCCTCGCTGAGCGCCGTCTCCAAACTTCCTTCTGCCACTGCGGCTGCTCCTCACTGATCCATCCCTCCTACTTTCTCTCCGCCACAGTAGCTTTATTCCTCGTCGGCGCCACTCTTTTTCTCCTCTGGCCCTTCGATCCCCATCTTAGAGTCGCTTGCATCAGCCAACGATTCCTTTTGACACTGTTATAGAAGATCTTGCCAGGTGATCGATTTCATTTGACACTGCTATAGAGATCAGGTGGCTTCTGCACTTTCTATTTCTTGACATCCCTATTATCGGATAAAATGTGAAGCAGATTTGAAGCNTGATATGGTAAAATTAGTAATGATGCTAGGCAAAATGAATATGATTTGAGAATATAGGAGTATAACCTATTGAGAATATTATAGAAAAAGTAGAGAAAGTTAATATAAGCATGTATAATGACAATTAGAGTATACACCAGCAAATTGTGTAATATGCTTAATGTCGAAGAAATGGATAAGACAATGTTATTAGCTTAATATAGTTAATGTTATTAAAAGTTGTGCTGTATATATACACTAGAATTAAGAACATATGAGATGCCTACCAAATGATGGTGAAGGAAGACTTCTAAAGCCAATCTCATCTATTTTGCATGCGTTAGAATGAAAATAAATTTCCTTTTTTTCTTTGAAGAATATAAATTTCCTTTTTTTCTTTGAGGAATATATATTTTGCATCATCATCGCTAACCTTATAATTAATAATCTGAGGGTGGCTTTAGGAATCCTTTTTTTATTTATGTCGATTGTTACTTGTGGTTTAAACCTAATATTGATCACCTATAGCCATTTTATTCATGCTATCTTAGGTATATCCTTTTTAATCATTCTACATGATTTATATACATTTGTAATAAAGTAAGAATATTTTAAAGAATTATTATAATAGAGGATTTGTTGGAATGACACCTATTAAAGACAAGGCAGTTGAAATCATTCTACATGACTGCAAATCAGCTGTTTTCGAAACGCACAAGCCAAACAACTTATCCAAAATCGGGGCAGAATTGTTATTTATTCAGAATCAGCTGTTCTCCAAATACACAAACCAAACAGTCAGACAACTTATCCAGATCAACTGCTGATCAACAACTTATTAGGAGAAGCAGCTTATCTGGATAAGCTGGATAAGCTGCAACGACCCCAAATAGTTCATCATTATTTTTTTGCTCTTTTATTACTGCAAATTATTTGGCTCTTTTAAATTTTGCCGTTTTCTGTAGGTTTCTCATTGAAAAATGATTTTATTAAGTTGATGTTATTTGTTATTCTCATGAGTGGTGATGTTATTCTCCCTTTATTTTATTGCAATTTATATCTCCATGTTTGCCTATTTATATGCCCAACATATTCAATCAATAATAAGCTTAAATTTCTTTCCTTTCAACATGATATATGAACAAGAAATTCCTAGCCACCCCATCATTTGATCCCACTAACTGCACATTCCCACAATTCATGTGCCGTCACTCTACTACCTCGTTGGTCACCCCCCATGTATATACCCACAACAACTCATCTTCTTTCGCGCCCATTGTCCTTTCATGCACTTGCCTTATATGTTATTGCTGCTCGTTACTATTCTTGCTTTTGCTTCCACTCAACGAGCTGCAGTCAATAATCTGACATATTTTCCCTTCACTATATCCATCATACATGATTAAGAGGACGCAATAGAGAAAAAGGATACATGTTGCCGGCCCCATTTAGTGGGATAAAGGCTTGTTGTTATTGTTTTTTCTCATACTTGATATTAATACCTATTTTATCTAATGTGCATGATTTTAAACCTTTCTCAATCATCGATATTTCTATAAAATTTAAATGTTACCAATTACCTTCTATAGTCGAGGGCCTTTCATTTTTTTGGGGTTCTTATAACAAATTCTAACCTTGAAGCATCTCATTTGTTTACTAATGATATCACCTAATTCACCAAATGACAGGCATTTGATTATGCCGTTTTTCTAAGGTTATTGAATACCTTTGAACCATTTTTCACACCCACATTCATGTTTCATGAGAATGCCAAGGCTTGTGAGATTTAATTTGTTCTTGGGAAGTAGTATGTTTGAGGTATGTATTTTGAACTTTGACCTACTTTCCTTACAGCAGAGGTATTTGTTTATCCAAGATTATTAGAGTACACTACGGGATAGTGTGAGGAGTTAATTCACTGCATAACTTTTACTGTTGATTTTATTATCAGGAAATAACAAAATAAAGAGTTTTTGGTGGCTAAACTTTTCTTCAGCCTTTATTCATCTCGTCAACAATTATAATATCAAATCAGAGCATATTTCACAATTCCAAATCTTGCAATTTCTTGTTTCTATGATTTTTTTGGATAACTAATCTTCTATCTTATTATCTACCAAGTTTTTCTCACTTGCCCTCATTGCAAGGCTTTGTGGTGGTTACAATCGTGTTGGTCAAACTGATAATGGGCGTGGTGGAGGGTTCCTCCCATCTCACTCTTATTCATCATCTGATTTTATTGTGGCTCAAATTTGGTTATCATCATATTGCCAAGAAAAGCATACTCTTAGACTGGCTGCTCTCATTAATTTTTCTCTTATTATCACTTCTAAATTAGGTTCTGTCATACTCTCTGAGGAGGGCTATGATCGCTTGATTCATAACTTTCAGATCTCTATATCTATTTCTAATGACATTTTGTCCGGTCATACTTCAACTACATCATCAAATATGCCTTAAAAATTGAATTTATTGCCTCTTTCTCTATAGCAAGGATTTGCATATTTTTCTACACTTTTGATGTGTCTTTATTCTTGTGGTTGTTGTTGATCCACTGCACCCTCCACTCCCCTGCTCCTCCTTTCCGCTCTCTTTAGAAAAAGGTATAATGGGGCTCTTAAAAAATTTTCTCTGTGATGTTTTATATCTCATAATCTTTTAAAATTATTTATCCATCCATTCTTTATATGCTGTTGCTGTGTTTCTCTTCCTTTTAAGTTAATTCACTTAAAAAGTTAGGGTCCTAATTGCTATCGTTAATCTTTTGGGCTTTTGTTACTTTGTTACATGTATTTATGATTTTTTCCAAGTTTCTTGGATTTACTTATNAGGCTCAACTATTTTCAATTCGAAGAAGTGAGTAGAATTGAGAGGGGAAAAAAAAACAACTATAGGACACACATATCAGTTAAATGCAACAAAATATTTTGAGAAAATATTTCCAAAGAACCTAATTTCTTCAAAGTGGAGGATTGACTTCAGGACATCTCAAGGAGGAAGTAATTGCACGTGCTCTTTTGTATTAATATGAAATGATTGCTAAAGAAAAGAATTGATATAATGATTACTAAAAAAAGCTAATTAATTTCCTTTCTTAAAAGGCAATTCATTTGGTATAATCGTTGTTTTTTTTTTCATATTATTGTATCTTGCAAAGCACGAGCATGGTATTTTGGTTTGGTGCTCTATAATTCTACCAAACATTATCAAAGAGAAAAGAAATGATTATTAAGGCAGGATAACCAAGAGTTGCCTCCATATTTACTCAGTTTTTAGTACATTTTTTAAGCCTATGAAAGTAAAGGATGATGATTAGCTGAAGCACCGAGAAAGTGTTATGAATATTTTTTGGATGGAAAAGGCAATGGAGAACTGTGATTGATGATTAAGTGATAATTGGTTGTGATAAATTAGATATATTGGATCTATTATTTATATTATTTGGGATATAGCTTTGGTGTAACAACTAGAGTTGAAGTGAAATTGTTCAAATGAAAGGTGTCTTAAGCTGTTATATGGTAAGCGAATAAACAAACTTCAGGGAACAAAATTATAATGAGACTCAATGTATTATATTGATTTGAGTTTTTGAGTAACAATTTAATCATTAAGAACCAAAGAAAGGGGCCTAAACTGTGAAATTTGCGGTAGATATGGTAAAATTAGTAATGATGCTAGGCAAAATGAATATGATTTGAGAATATAGGAGTATAACCTATTGACAATATTATAGAAAAACTAGAGAAAGTTAATATAAGCATGTATAATGACAATTAGAGTATGCACCAACAAATTGTGTAATATGCTTAATGTCGAAGAAATAGATAAAACATTTTTATTAGCTTAATATAGTTAATGTTATTAAAAGTTGTGCATGTATATATACACTAGAATTAAGACCATATGAGATGCCTACCAAATGATGGTGAAGGAAGACTTCTAAAGCCAATCTCATCTATTTTGCATGTGTCTTATGATGAGAATGAAAATAAATTTCCTTTTTTTCTTTGAAGAATATATTTTGCATCATCATCGCTAACCTTATAATTAATAATCTGAGGGTGGCTTTAGGAATCCTTTTGTTATTTATGTCGATTATTACTTGTGGTTTAAACCTAATATTGATCACCTTTAGCAATTTTATTCATGCTATCTTAGGTATATCCTTTTTAATCATCCTACATGATTTATATACATTTGTAATAAAGTAAGAATATTTTAAAGAATTATTATAATAGAAGATTTGTTGGAATGACACCTATTAAAGACAAGACAGTTGAAATCATTCTAGACGACTGCAAATCAGTTGTTTTCGAAACACACAAGCCAAACAACTTATTCAAAATCGGGCAGAATGGTCATTTATTCATAATCAGGTGTTTTTCAAATACACAAACCAAACAGTCAGACAACTTATCCAGATCAGCTGCTGATCAGCAGCTGATTAGGATAATCAGCTTTTCTGGATAAGCTGGATAAGCTGCAGCGGCCCCAAATAGTTCATCATTATTTTTTTGATCTTTTAATACTGCTAATTATTTGGCTCTTTTAAATTTTGCCGTTTTCTGTAGGTTTCTCTTTGGAAAATGATTTTATTAAGTTGATGTTATTTGTTATTCTCATGAGTGGTGATGTTATTCTCCCTTTATTTTATTGCAATTTATATCTCCATGTTTGCCTATTTATATGCCCAACATATTCAATCAATAATAAGCTTAAATTTCTTTCCTTTCAACATGATATATGAACAAGAAATTCCTAGCCACCCCATCATTTGATCCCACTAACTGCACATTCCCACAATTCATGTGCCGTCACTCTACTACCTCGTTGGTTTCCCCCCATGTTGTTGCTTGCTTACTTGCCAACCTTGTCTTATATATTTGTTTACTAATGATATCGCCTAATTCGCCAAATGACAGGCATTTGATTATGCCGTTTTTCTAAGGTTATTGAATACCTTTGAACCATTTTTCACACCCACATTCATGTTTCATGAGAATGCCAAGGCTTGTGAGATTTAATTTGTTCTTGGGAAGTAATATGTTTGAGGTATGTATTTTGAACTTTGGCCTACTTTCTTTGCAGCAGAGGTATTTGTTTATCCAATATTATTAAAGTACACTACGGGATAGTGTGATGAGTTAATTCACTGCATAACTTTTACTATTGATTTTATTATCAGGAAATAACAAAATAAAGAGTTTTTGGTGGCTAAACTTTTCTTCAGCCTTTATTCATGTCGTCAACAATTATAATATCAAATCAGAGCATATTTCACAATTCCAAATCTTGCAATTTCTCGTTTCTATGATTTTTGGATAACTAATCTTCTATCTTATTATCTACCAAGTTTTTCTCACTTGCCCTCATTGCAAGGCTTTGTGGTGGTTACACTCGTGTTGGTCAAACTAATAACAGGCGTGGAAGAGGGTTCCTCCCATCTCTCTCTTATTCATGATCTGATTTTATCGTGGCTCAAATTTGGTTATCATCATATTGCCAAGAAAAGCATACTCTGAAACTGGCTGCTCTCATTAAGTTTTCTCTTATTATCACTTCTTAATTAGGTTCTGTCATACTCTTTGAGGAGGGCTATGATCGCTTGATTCATAACTTTCAGATCTCTATATCTGTTTCTAATGACATTTTGTCCGGTCATACTTCAACTACATCATCAAATATGCCTTAAAAATTGAATTTATTGCCTCTTTCTCTATAGCAAGTATTTGCATATTTTTCTACACTTCTCATGTGTCTTTATTCTTGTGGTTGTTGTTGATCCACTGCACCCCCCACTCCCCTGCTCTCCGCTCTCCGCTCTCTTTAGAAAAAGGTATAATGGGGCTCTTAAAATATTTTCTCTATGATGTTTTATATCTCATAATCTTTTAAAATTATTTATCCATCCAGTATCTTACTGATTGACATAATTATTTTGTAAACTTACATCCCATTCTTTTAGTTTTTTAAAATTTCAACTTGAAGAAGATGAATTGTGGAATTGTTGAACCAGTGGACTCTACTACTTGAAATTTTGTTTACCCTTTCCTCCATTATTATCTATTTTTATTGACATTGCTAGCTAGGTCATCTTTCTCACAACTAATTTCAAGATTTTGTTTTTATTTCTTCGTTTGTATTTAAATTTGACTATCATGTTTTTAAGATGAGTGAACATCATCATGCATTCTTTCCATTCTTTATATGCTGTTGTTGTGTTTCTCTTTCTTTTGAGTTAATTCACTTAAAAAGTTAGGGTCCTAAACGCTATCCTTAATCTTTTGGGCTTTTGTTACTTTGTTACATGTATTTATGATTTTTTCCAAGTTTCTTGGATTTACTTATTCAAATATTACTTGCAGGTTCTTTGTATATAAATTTGTCATTAAATAAGTTTTAAATTTTCTACCTTAATTGAAGCTTTACGAATTGATAATACTCTAGAATTTCTTGCTATATACTCTAGAATTTCTTGCTCTCTACTCTAAAATTTCTTGCTCTCTCAATCATGCACCTTTTGCGTTATTGATGGTATTGTCATCAAATTTCATACCCCTATACCTCACAAAATGATAGAACCGTTGAACATAAAAATTGAGACATCATTGTTGCTTAGATAATGATATTTCACATGAGTACACATTGTTATGGGGAATGTAATCTTGATTGTGTGCTATCTCATCAGTCATATCATTTGTCCATATCTCAATCACATCTCTCCATTTTCACTCTGTCCCCTTTAAGTCATTTATCCTTGCACCATAGATCGTTGGTTGCTGCTGCTGTATTCATGCATTTCAATCACAATAGAAACTCTTTCCCCATGCTATTCGACGTATTTTCTAGATTTTGTTGCACTTAGAGAGTCAGTTTATGAACCATTTGCATGTCACACCCAAAGTGCGACGGAAAATGATATTAGAGCATGGTTAGTAGTTGAAAAGAATGATGAAAACATGTTGGAATTAGAAGAAGTAAGAATTAGATCAAATATGAATTGATTTATACAGAATTATAAGTTGATGAATCTGGGGTGGGTAACCCTTATGATTTAAGATGTCACACGTGGAACTTCAGAACGCAGAATTGAACAATCAGTAAAAGCCTGAGTTTTTGCACTTACTTATCAGAAAGCCATAGAATCTGAAGAAGTGGTTACAGGTACACTCCTAATTCAAGATCAACCTGACACCGTTCTATTCGATTTTGGTGCATCACTTTCCTTTATGTCTGATGAGTTTGTTGCCAATTTACATGTTGACATTATATATTTTACTCATGCTTTGCATGCTATTATACAATTGAGACATAATTTTTATGCCAATAGAAAATGTGTAGTGCATGTTCATATTCATGATAAGAAGTTGCCAACGGAGTTGATTATCATACCAATTCAGATTTTTGATGTCATTTTGGGAATGGATTGATTGGTAAATCATTTAGCTACAATTGAATGCTGAAAAAAGGTGGGTGAAGCTAAAATTACTTGGTGAAAAACCTTTTCATATCTTATGTGATCAAAATGCACAATCTTCCTTGATTAGTGTAGTGAAAGTTTGAAAATGTTTGCGAAGTGGCAAACTAGTATTTTTGGCAAAATTAAAAATGCTGAATAAAAGATGTACAAGAATTGAAAAATATCTCAGTGGTTTTTTAGAATTTTCTGATGTATTTTTTGAAGAATTACAAGGTTACCACCGGAACGAGAAGTTGAATTTAGTAATGATGTGCAGCCAGGAACATCTGCAATATTCAAATCTTCTTACAGGATGGCTTCGAAGGAAGTGCAAAAGTTGAAATGTCAGTTGCAAAAATTGATAGATAAGGGTTTACGAGATCAAATAATTCACTTTAGGGAATACCAATATTGTTCACCATTTTTTGACCATTGGTTATAGAAAGTTCAACAAGGTGAAAATCAAGAATAAATATTCTTTGCCTAGGATCGATGATCTATTTGATCAGTTAAAGGGTGCAACTTTATTTCCCGATTTGATCTGAGATCTGAATATCATCAGGTAATGGTCAAGGAGACAGATATAACTAATACAACTTTTCAGACTAGATATGATCATTATGAATTCTTAGTTATGTCGTTTGGTTCAACTGATGGCTCCTACAATTTTCATGGACCTAATGGATCGAATCTTTAAGCTGTATGCAGATCAGTTTGTTATTATTTTTATTGAAGACATTATGATTTATTCAAGATCTGATGAAGATCATGCTAAGTATTTGAAGATAGTTTTCAAACTGCTGAGACAAAAAAAAACTATATGCAAAAAATTTTTAAATGTGAATTTTGACTGCGGAACATTGCATTTTTGGGACACATTACCAATGGTCAAAGAATTTCAGTAGGTCTTCAGAAGGTGAAGGCAATTGTGCAACGACCTAATCTAAAGAATGTTATAGAGGTACGTAGCTTTCTTGGTTTGACAGTATATTACAAGAGGTTCGGCAAAGGTTTTTCACAAAAAGCTATGTCGTTATCTAAGCTGATAAGAAAAGATGTTCAGTTTGAGTGAATTGCAGATTGTGATCATAGGTTTCAAGAGTTGAATAAACATTTGACCACTGTACGAGTGTTAGCTTTTCCATCAGGCACAGAAGGATTCCATATTTACAGTGATGCATCATTAAGAGGCTTGGGTTGTGTTTTAATACAGAATAAAAAAGTGATAGCTTATGTATCCAGACAGTTGAAGCCGCATAAAAGAAATTATGTAACATGACTTGGAGTTAGCTGTATTTGTGTTTTATCTTGAAATTTGGCGACCTTTTTTGTATGGCGCAAAATGTGAAGTCTTTACTAATTATCAAAGTCTGAAGCACATTTTCACACAAAAAGAGCTGAATTTGAGGCAACGAAAATGGTTAGAGTTGATCAAAGACTTTAATCTAAATATACAATATTGTCCTAGCCGAACAAATGTAGTTGTTGTTGCATTAATCCATAAATCCACAGGTAGTGCAAGCTGGATTCTTACTTAGAGGCCAGAGTTGATTAAAGAAGTTTATGCTTTACAGTTGAAAGTTAGAAGATCAGGTGGTGGCATAGTGTATTTACATCAATTGATAAACGTTAATTGATATAATTAAAGTAGCTTAGAAAGATAATATTTAGTATCCAAAACTCCTAAAGCAATTTCAATCAGGAAAGATGATTGATATGATTGTTGATGAAGATGACATTATCAGATATAAGCTACAGTTATGAGTACTTGTTGATTCTGATTTAAGAAAAGAAATNGCAGTTATGAGTACCTGTTGATTCTGATTTAAGAAAAGAAATTTTACATGAAGTTCATCGTTCAGGCTACACAATTCATCCAGACAACACAAAAATCTACAAAAATTTGAAGTTGGTATTCTGGTGGCCAGATATTAAGAACGATGTTGCTGAATTATATATATCTAAATGTTAAGTGTCAGATTGTAAAAGGCCAAACATCAAAGACTCAGTTGATTTCTACAATCATTGCCAATACCTGAATGAAAATGAGAAGAAACTGCTATGGATTTTGTTATGGGATTTTCTTGATTCCAATAGAGTCACTATAATATTTGGGTCATTATTGACAAATTAACCATGTAAACTCATTTTTTGTTTATTAGACAAACAAATTCAGTGGAAAAGCTGGTTAGATTGTGTATAAAAAAAATTATCAGATTGTACGATATTCCAAAAATTATAGTTTCTAACAGAGATGAAAGATTTACGTCCAGATTGTGGAAAGAAATTCAATAAAGTTTGGGTACAGAGTTTCATTTCAACACTGCATTTCATCCACAAATTGATGAACAATCAGAAATGAAAATTCAAGTATTGAAAGATCTGTTAAGGCTTTGTGTTCTTGACTTTGGAGGAAGTTGGGGAAGATTACATTCCAATGATTGAGTTTGCTTACAATAATTTCTATCTATCTAGTATCATAATGGCTTCTTATGAAGCACTGTATGACAATAAATGCATAACTCTACTAAGTTGAGTTGAAGTTGGGGAATGTCAAATACTAGGTCCCAAGCTAGTTGATGAAGCCACAGAGAAAATCAGATTACTTAGAGATAAATTGAAAGCTGCTTAGGATCAACGACAAAAATATTATGACCCTAAGCATAAATTAGTAGAATTTGAAGTTGGAGATTTCGTATTTTTGAAAGTCAAGCCAATAAAAGGTACAACTAGATTTGATCAAGGAAGCAAATTGTGTCCTAGGTTTATTGGTTCTTTTGAAATTATAGAAAGAATCAGTTCAGGTGTCTATATATTAGCTTTACCTGTAGATATGTCAGATATACACAATGTATTCCACATTTTAATGCTGAGAAAATAGATTTCAAATTCAGAACAAAAGATTTCATCTGAAGAAATTGAAATACAGAAAAATCTAATCTATATTAAAAAGTTTGAAAATATTTTACCAACTGATATTAGGAAGCTCAGAAACAGAAAGATCCCTTTCATGAAGATAAAGCGGAAGCACAAACCTTAAAATAAAGCTATTTGAGAAAAAGGAAGACATGCTACTGAAATATCCCTTCCTATTCAAGTAAAGTAAAAAATTTTGAGGACGAAATTTTTAAAAGGATTGGAGAGCTGTAACGTCCAACTTTCAAGATACTTGGTAAAGTTCAGCAAAATTGGCAAATTACCCCAAAATTTTCATCTCCCAGAATTCGATTGAAGTAATTTTATAAAACTCTATGCATGACATAAATCAATTCCATATAAAGCACCATATGTTAATTATTTGAACGAAATGGGAGATTTAAAATCTAAAAGTTAAAAGTTTTACTAAATTAATTAAAACCTAATTATATTTCCTAATCTCCCTAATCCCGTCTCCCTTACTGTAGCCAACCGCCTCACGCCTTTTATTCTCTTCGTTTGGTCGAATAGGGAGTCTCGAGTTTCGAACTCCTCCCCTCGGCCTCTCTTCTCAAACGCGATCCCAATTCTTCCTCTCCTTCACGCGTCTGCTGCTGCTCAACAAAAGCAGAGACTGTGACCCTTGCTACAGTGCAAGGGGCGCGAGCTAGCAGACGAATAGAGCGCCCACCTGGGAGCTGCAAAACACGATCTAGAGTTCCGGGGTAATTTCTGCAATTACGAATCCTTCTTTCACGTTATTTGAGACTTTTATTTCCTTCCTCACCCTTCCATTTTGACATTTGCCTATTTTTTCATGCTTTTCTCGTTTCCGATAGCCGTTGGAGGTGCCATAATTGTATGGGAAGCATCAAAATTAGGTTGAAAGCTTTCATATGAGTTTTTACATGATATTAATGAGGGGTAAGTGAATGTTAAGTTGTTAGGAAGTGTTGGGGAGAAATTTGGTGTTTTGGGAAAAGACAAATTTATGCCAANGAGCTTTCATATGGGTTCTTACATGATATTAATGAGGGGGAAGTGAATGTTAAGTTGTTAGGAAGTGTTGGGGAGAAATTTGGTGTTTTGGGAAAAGATAAATTTATGCCAAGAAACCCTTTTGTGGTATGTATTGGCAAATAAAGTACATTTTTGGGTTAATGCATTTTATGAGCCAAATTTTATGAAACTTCCCTTTGTCTGTGAGCCCCAAGTTGTCCATAGGAGGCGGCGAGCTCGAGCCAAGCGTGTGGGCACTTGTCATAGGGCTACCCCATCAAGTCAAGTGAAATAATATTGTACTAATATAGGAAAAATAATTTTCTATAGGTTTTTATATCATTTCTGTTTTGACACATGCATTTAGAATTTATGCATTTTGTNACAAGTTGTCCATATGAGGCGGCGAGCTCGAGACAAGCGTGTGGGCACTTGTCATAAGGCTGCTCCATCAAGTCAGGTGAAATAATATTATACTAATATAAGAAAAATAATTTTCTATAGGTTTTTATATCATTTCTGTTTTGACACATGCATTTAGAATTTATGCATTTTGTGAATGGATACTTAAAATTGAATGTATAAATACACGTTTACTTTTCTTACGATATATGTAATACTATGATTAGACTATGCTACATGTAACTATGCTTATGATATGAATTTCTTGTAGGTATTCATTTATTATATTTCATGTCTATGATGCATGCAATTCCTTATAAATGCTTGGTACATTTAAATGTCACAATGAATGTATGTGTATGCTATTAAATGAGTGCTTGCAAATACAATATGCAGAGATATAATATTCAAGACTCCTGATATTTATATGATGATAAAACTCTGTGAACCATTAGAATTAGGTGGTGACAGAACGTTAGAGTACCGCATGTATCAGGGGGACTATTGATAACCACTATATTGGGGAAAATCCAACCCTTATCAATATTTTATATGGCCTTTGGGGCAGGGTGAAAATTTATGATAAGATGACATGGAAATAGTTGAACCTTATACATTAAACAAGTGACATTACTATGAAATGACCTTTATGAAATGACATTTATGAAATGACATTGTTATGATTATACATATGATAAACAGTTTATGAACATGCTTATAGGCATGCTTTTGATTATACTTATGATTTCATGCTTTAGACCTACATGTTATAATGCAATTTTGATTTTTATACTATATGTTTCTTTTAATGTTCTCTACCATGCTAGCATATTATTACTTGTGTGTGTGGACCAATTGTGAAAGAACATGAAAGTTGTTGATCGCTGTACATTAAACAAGTAACATTACTATAAAATGATTTTGCTATGATTACATGTGATAAACAACCTATAAACATGATTATGAGTATGCTTTTGATTATACATATGATTTTATACTTACGATCTACACTTTATACTGCAATCTTGATTTTTATATTCTCTGTTCTCTTTTCATATTCAATACCATGCTAGCATGCTATTAATTGTGTAGTAAACATGTGCAGTTTCCTACGAGCATGCATGTAATTTTTTTTTCATTTATAAAATCTAATGTTAGCCCTGATTATTTCTCTGAGCTCTTTGTTGCTCATTTTTTGTTGTTGCCTTCCAGGTAGAGTCAACGAGCATCGGGGTGAGTAGCAATGTGTGTTTTTGTCACGATAGTTTTGGGAGCTTGAAATATATTGGATTTTAGCAGCTCCATATAATTTTTATTTTTTGGATGATATGATTTCCATGTTTTTGAGTTTGTATATGAAATACAATGTATCACGTATGTTGTGGCAATTTGGTTAGACTAATTCATCACTCACTAGGTCATGTTTATAAAAGTTAGGACGAGTGCTGGTGAGAGTTGATCTAAGCAAATTGTCAGTCTCTGCCGCATCACAATTGATTCTACCAAGGGGGTTAGTTGGGATGTGACATTGCATGACATGATTCTGCCACGGNTTGGAGACATTGGCTCAACTATTGTCAATCCGAAGAAGTGAGTAAAATTGAGAGGGAAAAAAAACAACTATAGGACACACATATCAGTTAAATGCAACAAAATATTTTGAGAAAATATTTCCAAAGAACCTAATTTCTTCAAAGTGGAGGGTTGACTTCAGGACATCTCAAGGAGGAAGTAATTGCACGTGTTCTTTTGTATTAATATGAAATTATTGCTAAAGAAAAGAATTGATATAATGATTACTAAAAAAAGCTAATTAATTTCCTTTCTTAAAAGGCAATTCATTTGGTATAATCGTTGGTTTTTTTTTTCATATTATTGTATCTTGCAAAGCACGGGCATGGTTATTCTTTTTACTTGGAGCATGGTATTTTGGTTTGGTGCTCTATAAATCTACCAAAATGATTATTAAGGCAGGATAACCAAGAGTTGCCTCCATATTTACTCAGTTTTTAGTACATTTTTTAAGCCTATGAAAGTAAAGGATGATGATTATCTGAAGCACCGAGAAATATTTTTTGGATGGAAAAGGCAGTGGAGAACTGTGATTGATGATTAAGTGATAATTGGTTGTGATAAATTAGATATATTGGATCTATTATTTATANCTATGTACATTTTTTAAGCCTATGAAAGTAAAGGATGATGATTATCTGAAGCACCGAGAAATATTTTTTGGATGGAAAAGGCAGTGGAGAACTGTGATTGATGATTAAGTGATAATTGGTTGTGATAAATTAGATATATTGGATCTATTATTTATATTATTTGGGATATAGCTTTGGTGTAACAACTAGAGTAGAAGTGAAATTGTTCAAATGAAAGGTGTCTTAAGCTGTTATATGGTAAGCGAATAAACAGACTTCAGGGAACAAAATTATAATGAGACTCAATGTATTATATTGATTTGAGTTTTTGAGTAACAAATTAATTATTAAGAACCAAAGAAAGGGGCCTAAACTGTGAAATTTGCGGTAGATACGGTAAAATTAGTAATGATGCTGGGCAAAATGAATATGATTTGAGAATATAGGAGTATAACCTATTGAGAATATTATAGAAAAACTAGAGAAAGTTAATATAAGCATGTATAATGACAATTAGAGTATGCACCAACAAATTGTGTAATATGCTTAATGTCGAAGAAATAGATAAAACAATTTTATTAGCTTAATATAGTTAATGTTATTAAAAGTTGTGCATGTATATATACACTAAAATTAAGACCATATGAGATGCCTACCAAATGATGGTGAAGGAAGACTTCTAAAGCCAATCTCATCTATTTTGCATGCGTCTTATGATGAGAATGAAAATAAATTTCCTTTTTTTCCTTGAAGAATATATTTTGCATCATCATCACTAACCTTATAATTAATAATCTGAGGGTGGCTTTAGGAATCCTTTTTTTATTTATGTCGATTGTTGCTTGTGGTTTAAACCTAATATTGATCACCTTTAGCAATTTTATTCATGCTATCTTAGGTATGTCCTTTTTAATCATCCTACATGATTTATATACGTTTGTAATAAGGTAAGAATATTTTAAAGAATTATTATAATAGAGGATTTGTTGGAATGACACCTATTAAAGACAAGGCAGTTGAAATCATTTTACACGACTGCAAATCAGTTTTTTTCGAAACACACAAGCCAAACAACTTATCCAAAATCTGAGCAGAATGGTCATTTATCCAGAATCAGCTGTTTTCCAAACACATAAATCAAATAGTCAGACAACTTATCCAGATCAGCTGCTGATCAACAGCTTATTAGGATCAACAACTTATTAGGATAAGCAGCTTATCTGGATAAGCTGCAGCGGCCCCAAATAGTTCATCATTATTTTTTTGCTCTTTTAATACTGCTAATTATTTGGCTCCTTTAAATTTTGCCGTTTTTTGTAGGTTTCTCATTGGAAAATGATTTTATTAAGTTGATGTTATTTGTTATTCTCATGAGTGGTGATGTTATTCTCCCTTTATTTTATTGCAATTTATATCTCCATGTTTGCCTATTTATATGCCCAACATATTCAATCAATAATAAGCTTAAATTTCTTTCCTTTCAACATGATATATGAACAAGAAATTCCTAGCCACCCCATCATTTGATCCCACTAACTGCACATTGCCACAATTCATGTGCCGTCACTCTACTACCTCGTTGGTCTCCCCCTATGTTGTTGCTTGCTTACTTGCCAACCTTGTCTTATATACCCACAACAACTCATCTTCTTTCGCGCCCATTGTCCTTTCATGCACTTGCATTATATGTTATGCTGCTCGTTACCATTCTTGCTTTTGCTTCCACTCAATGAGCTGCAGTCAATAATCTGACATTTTTTCCTATCACTATATCCATCATACATGATTAAGAGGACACAATAGAGAAAAAGGATACATGTTGTCGACCCCATGTAGTGGGATAAAGGCTTGTTGTTATTGTTTTTTCTCATACTTGATATTAATACCTCTTTTATCTAATGTGCATGATTTTAAACTTTTCTCAATCATCAATATTTCTATAAAATTTAAATGTTACCAATTACCTTCTGTAGTCGAGGGCCTTTCATTTTTTTGTGGTTCTTATAACAAATTCTAACCTTGAAGCATCTCATTTGTTTACTAATGATATCACCTAATTCACCGAATGACAGGCATTTGATTATGCCGTTTTTCTAAGTTTATTGAATACCTTTGAACCATTTTTCACACCCACATTCATGTTGCATGAGAATGCCAAGGCTTGTGAGATTTAATTTGTTCTTGGGAAGTAATATGTTTGAGGTATGTATTTTGAACTTTAACCTACTTTCTTTACAGCAGAGGTATTTGTTTATCCAAGATTATTAGAGTACAGTACGGGATAGTATGATGAGTTAATTCACTGCATAACTTTTACTATTGATTTTATTATCAGGAAATAACAAAATAAAGAGTTTTTGGTGGCTAAACTTTTCTTCAGCCTTTATTCATCTCGTCAACAATTATAATATAAAATCAGAGCATATTTCACAATTCTAAATCTTGCAATTTCTCGTTTCTATGATTTTTAGATAACTAATCTTCTATTTTATTATCTACCAAGTTTTTCTCACTTGCCCTCATTGGAAGGCTTTGTGGGGTTACAATCGTGTTGGTCAAACTAATAATGGGCGTGGTGGAGGGTTCCTCCCATCTCACTCTTATTCATCATCTGATTTTATTGTGGCTCAAATTTGGTTATCATCATATTGCCAAGAAAAGCATACTCTTAGACTGGCTGCTCTCATTAAGTTTTCTCTTATTATCACTTCTTAATTAGGTTCTGTCATACTCTCTGAGGAGGGCTATGATTGCTTGATTCATAACTTTCAGATCTCTATATCTGTTTCTAATGACATTTTGTCCGGTCATACTTCAACTACATCATCAAATATGCCTTAAAAATTGAATTTATTGCCTCTTTCTCTATAGCAAGTATTTGCATATTTTTCTACACTTTTCATGTGTCTTTATTCTTGTGGTTGTTGTTGATCCACTGCACCCCCCATTCCCCTGCTCCTCCTCTCCGCTCTCTTTAGAAAAAGGTATAATGGGGCTCTTAAAAAATTTTCTCTATGATGTTTTATATCTCATAATCTTTTAAAATTATTTATCCATCCAGTATCTTACTGATTGACATAATTATTTTGTAAACTTACATCCCATTCTTTTAGTTTTTTAAAATCTCAACTTGAAGAAGATGAATTGTGGAATTGTTGAACCAGTGGACTCTACTACTTGAAATTTTGTTTACCCTTTCCTCCATTATTATCTATTTTTATTGACATTGCTAGCTAGGTCATCTTTCTCACAACTAATTTCAAGATTTTGTTTTTATTTCTTCGTTTGTATTTAAATTTGACTATAATGTTTTTAAGATGAGTGAACATCATCATGCATTCTTTCCATTCTTTATATGCTGTTGTTGTGTTTCTCTTTCTTTTGAGTTAATTCACTTAAAAAGTTAGGGTCCTAAACGCTATCCTTAATCTTTTGGGCTTTTGTTACTTTGTTACATGTATTTATGATTTTTTCCAAGTTTCTTGGATTTACTTATTCAAATATTACTTGCAGGTTCTTTGTATATAAATTTGTCATTAAATAAGTTTTGAATTTTCTACCTTAATTGAAGCTTTACGAATTGATAATACTCTAGAATTTCTTGCTCTCTCAATCATGCACCTTTTGCTTTATTGATGGTATTGTCATCAAATTTCATACCCCTATACCTCACAAAATGATAGAACCGTTGAACATAAAAATTGAGACATCATTGTTGCTTAGATAATGATATTTCACATGAGTACGCATTGTTATGGGGAATGTAATCTTGATTGTGTGCTATCTCATCAGTCATATCATTTGTCCATTTCTCAATCACATCTCTCCATTTTCACTCTTTTTCCTCTTCAAGTCATTTATCCTTGCACCATAGATCGTTGGTTGCTGCTGCTTTAGTCATGCATTTCAATCACAATAGAAACTCTTTCCCCATGCTATTCGACGTATTTTCTAGATTTTGTTGCACTTAGAGAGTCAGTTTATGAACCCTTTGCATGTCACACCCAAAGTGCGACGGAAAATGATATTAGAGCATGGTTAGCAGATGAAAGAATGATGAAAGCGTGTTGGAATTAGAAGAAGTAAGAATTAGATCAAATATGAATTGATTTATACAAAATTATAAGTTGATGAATCTGGGGTGGTTAACCCTTATGACTTAAGGTGTCACACGCGGAAAGCCTCCAGAACTCAGTTTTTAGGAATGCCTTCAGTGCAAACAAAGGGGGAAACTTCATAATGCAAAATTGAGCAATCAGTAAAAGCCCGAGTTTTTGCAATTACTTATCAGAAAGCCATAGAATCTGAAGAAGTGGTTACAAGTACACTCCTAATTCAAGATCAACCTGACACCGTTCTATTCGATTTTGGTGCATCACATTCCTTTATTTCTGATGAGTTTGTTGCCAATTTACATGTTGACTTTATATATTTTACTCATGCTTTGCATGCTATTATACCATTGGGCATAATTTTTATGCCAATAGAAAATGTGTAGTGCATGTTCATATTCATGATAAGAAGTTGCCAACGGAGTTGATTATCATACCAATTCAGATTTTTGATGTCATTTTGGGAATGGATTGATTGGTAAATCATTTTGCTACAATTGAATGCTGGAAAAAGGTGGGTGAAGCTAAAATTACCTGGTGAAAACCTTTTCATATCTTATGTGATCAAAATGCACAATTTTTCTTGATTAGTGTAGTGAAAGTTTGAAAATGTTTGCGAAGTGGCAAACTAGTATTTTTGTCAAAATTAAAAATGCTGAATAAAGATGTACAAGAATTGAAAAACATCTCAGTGATTTTTCAGAATTTTCTGATGTATTTTTTGAAGAATTACAAGGTTACCGCCGGAACGAGAAGTTGAATTTAGTAATGATGTGCACCCAGGAACATCTGCAATATTCAAATCTCCTTACATGATGGTTTGGAAGGAAGTGCAAAATTTGATAGATAAGGGTTTACCAGATCAAATACTTCACCTTAGGGAATACCAATATTGTTCACCGTTCTTTGACCATTGGTTATAGAAAGTTCAACAAGGTGAAAATCAAGAACAAATATTCTTTGCCTAGGATCGATGATCTATTTGATCAGTTAGAGAGTGCAACTGTATTTCCCGATTTGATCTGAGATCTGAATATCATCAGGTAATGGTCAAGGAGACAGATATAACTAATACAACTTTTCAGACTAGATATGATCATTATGAATTCTTAGTTATGTCGTTTGGTTCAACTGATGGCTCCTACAATTTTCATGGACCTGATGGATCGAATCTTTAAGCTGTATGCAGATCAGTTTGTTATTATTTTTATTGAAGTCATTCTGATTTATTCAAGATCTGATGAAGATCATGCTAAGTATTTGAGGATAGTTTTCGAATTGGTGAGACAAAAAAACTATATGCAAAAAATTTTTAAATGTGAATTTTGACTACGGAACATTGCATTTTTTGGACACATTACCAATGGTCAAAGAATTTCAGTAGGTCTTCAGAAGGTGAAGGCAATTGTGCACCGACCTAATCTAAAGAATGTTATCGAGGTACGTAGCTTTCTTGGTTTGACAGTATATTACAGGAGGTTCGTCAAAGGTTTTTCACAAAAAGCTATGTCGTTATCTAAGCTGATGAGAAAAGATGTTTAGTTTGAGTGAATTGCAGATTGTGAGCATAGTTTTCAAGAGTTGAATAAACATTTGACCACTGTACGGGTGTTAGCTTTTCCATCAGGCACAGAAGGATTCCATATTTACAGTGATGTATCATTAAGAAGCTTGGTTTGTGTTTTAATACAAAATAAAAAAGTGATAGTTTATGCATCCAGACAGTTGAAGCAGCATAAAAGAAATTTTGTAACGCATGACTTGGAGTTAGTTGCATTGGTGTTTTATCTTGAAATTTGGCGACCTGTTTTGTATGGCGCAAAATGTGAAGTCTTTACTGATCATCAAAGTCTGAGGCATATTTTCACACAAAAAGAGCTGAATTTGAAGCAACGAAAATGGTTAGAGTTGATCAAAGACTTTGATCTAAATATACAATATTGTCCTAGCAGAACAAATGTAGTTGTTGTTGCATTAATCCATAAATCCACAGGTAGTGCAAGCTGGATTCTTACTCAGAGGCCAGAGTTGATTAAAGAAGTTGATGCTTTACAGTTGAAAGTTAGAAGATTAGGTGGTGGCATAGTGTATTTACATCAATTGACAGTGCTATCTACGTTAATTGATATCATTAAAGTAGCTTAGAAAGATAATATTTAGTATCCAAAACTCCTAAAGCAATTTCAATCAGGAAAGATGATTGATATGATTGCTGATGAAGATGACATTATCAGATATAAGCTGCAGTTAAGAGTACCTGTTGATTCTGATTTAAGAAAGGAAATTTTATATGAAGTTCATCGTTCAGGCTACACAATTCATCCAGGCAACACAAAAATCTACAAAAATTTGAAGTTGGTATTCTGGTGGCCAGATATTAAGAACGATGTTGCTGAATATATATTTATCTAAATGTTAAGTGTGAGATTGTAAAAGGCCGAACATCAGAGACTCAGTTGATTTATACAATCATTGCCAAAACCTGAATGAAAATGAGAAGAAATTGCTATGGATTTTGTTATGAGATTTTCTTGATTCTAATAGAGTCACTATAATATTTGGGTCATTATTGACAGATTAACCAAGTAAACTCATTTTTTGTTTATTAGACAAACAAATTCAGTGGAAAAGCTGGTCAAGAAATTATCAAATTGTACGATATTCCAAAATTTATAGTTTCTAATTGAGATGAAAGATTTACGTCCAGATTGTGGAATGAAATTCAATAAAGTTTGGGTACAGAGTTTCATTTCAACACTGCATTTCATCCACAAATTAATGAGCAATCAGAAATGAAAATTCAAGTATTGAAAGATCTTTTAAGGCTTTGTGTTCTCGACTTTGGAGGAAGTTGGGGAAGATTACATTCCAATAATCGAGTTTGCTTACAACAATTGCTATCTATCTAGTATCATAATGGCTTCTTATGAAGCACTGTATGACAGTAAGTGCATAACTCTACTAAGTTGAGTTGAAGTTGGGGAATGTCAAATACTAGGTCTCAAGCTAGTTGATGAAGCCACAGAGAAAATAAGATTAATTAGAGATAAATTGAAAGTTGCTTAGGATCAACGACAAAAACATTATGACCCTAAGCATAAATTAGTAGAATTTGAAGTTTGAGATTTCGTATTTTTGAAAGTCAAGCCAATAAAAGTTACAACTAGATTTGATCAAGGAAGCAAATTGTGTCCTAGGATTATTGGTCCTTTTGAAATTATAGAAAGAATCAGTTCAGTTGTCTATATAGTAGCGTTACCTGTAGATATGTGAGATATACACAATGTATTCCATATTTTAATGCTGAGAAAATAGATTTCATATTCAGAACAAAAGATTTCATCTGAAGAAATTGAAATATAGAAAATTCTAATCTATATTAAAGAGTTTGAAAATATTTTACCAACTGATATTAGGAAGCTCATAAACAGAAAGATTCCTTTCGTGAAGATAAAGCGGAAGCACAAACCTTAAAATAAAGCTACTTGAGAAAAAGGAAGGCATGCTATTGAAATATCCCTTCCTATTCAAGTAAAGTAAAAAATTTTGAGGGCGAAATTTTTAGAAGGATTGGAGAGCTGTAATGTCCAACTTTCAAGATACCTGGTAAAGTTCAGCAAAATTGGCAAAGTACCCCAAAATTTTCATCTCCCAGAATTTGATTGAAGTAATTTTATAAAACTCTATGCATGAAATAAATCAATTCCATATAAAGCACCAATGTTAATTATTAGAACGAAATGGGAGATTTAAAATCTAAAAGTTAAAACTTTTACTTAATTAATTAAAACCTAATTATATTTCCTAATCTCCCTAATCCCGTCTCCCTTACTGTAGTTAACCGCCTCACGCCTTTTATTCTCTTCGTTTGGTCGAATAGGGAGTCTCGAGTTTCGAACTCCTCCCCTCAGCCTCTCTTCTCAAACACGATCCCAATTCTTCCTCTCCTTCACTCATCTGCTGCTGCTCAACAAAAGCAGAGACTGTGACCCTTGCTACAGTGCAAGGGGCGCGAGCTAGCAGACGAATCGAGCGCCCACCTGGGAGCTGCAAA
>JXCR01127052.1:184140-203458 GCA_002079205.1 Phalaenopsis hybrid cultivar
AACACCACTCTCCGGCTAGGGCTAGAAAAGAAAACGACGGCGGTGGTCATGGTGAGGCGGTGGAGGGTAGCGGTGGTAGATGGCATGGAGCAGGTGGTTGGAATTATAGGGTATTGTGGTTGGTGGCTAGGATTATGGGGAAGGGCGCTGGCGACAACTGCAGGGTGGAAAGGAGGTGGCAGAAGCAAAGGGAGATAGCAGAGGAAGGGGTCATGACAGTAGGGGAGATGGTAGGAGGGGTTGCGACACTTCTGGGAAGGAGATAGGGTTGGTGGCTGTGCAGGTTGGGCGGTTGGATAAGGTGGACAACAGGTTGGCAGCAGGAAAGTGTGGGGAGAATTGTGAGGTGTGGGTGTAGGTTGATAACTAAGAAAGGTAAGGAAGAGAGTAGGGAGGAAATCAGAGAGGATACAACTCCACCTTGGAGCAGGATACAACCGGAGCACCACTTGTCGTTAGATACAACTCTCGGAAGGGAAGAACACTCCACCTAGAAACCCGAGAAGATAATACAATAATTTAAACCCTAAGCAAACAAACCACACATATAATAGCTAATAGATAAAATAGGAAGGGAAGACCCTTCTTGGTGACAAATATAAAAGGAAGGGGAGAAGGGCGGTGAACATACGCAAGGAGGGGGGGATGGTATCTCCCGCTCTCTGAAGGCCGGTTGGTCCAGCGAGGGCCTGGACCGGGATTTTTCTTGGGCATGTTAGCCGACCATCCAGCAAGCCGGTTTAGCGGCCTCCAAAGCCTCGCGTCTCATCTCCAAAGCCCCGCGTCACCCGCGTCCCGCCTCCAAAGCCCCATGCCTGTCTCCCGGGATTGGGGGAGCTTTGACTTCATTCGTCGAAGCTTTCAATTCTTCATTTGCAATTCTAGCAGCACCTGGATCCCACTGCCGACTGCACCATCCTCCCAGGATTTTAAGGGTATTTTTTAACTTACAAGCAAACATCGACATCGTTCCAATCTTCTGGGAGTCTGCAACTGAACTGAACTAAGTCTGTGTCTCTCGTCTCTATTACTGAATACTCCCAAAGTAATTCACGGTCGGCTTAATTAGATCTGAAGTGGGGGTAACCTGAACCTCCTCGCATGGTGGTGGTGTTGGCGGTAGGTTATTGACCGTGATATCTTGAAATGCCATATGCCATGTCTGTCACGTGTATAGGCTGATGCCTCAGTCACATCATCCCATGTCGTCACCAAAACCGTTCTCACTGGTGTTGCTCTGCTGACCAGGGCGCCTGTGATCTCGTGCTCAACTGAAGGGAGGACTGTGCTTCCCATCCTTGGCGAAGGAGTATGTATTTCTGAATCTATCATGACGAGTCCTCCATTCAAATTGCGACGGTCTCCTTTACAAAAGGTGACAGGCTTCCATTGGGACGATATCGCACCACACCTAATTTTTTAGTTGACTACTGATAAAAAACTCTACTAAGCACATATGATCTACATCAGACACGCCATAAAATATGGCTTGGAGTGCATTTGAGTCATGGGACCTAGTTTCTCTATCATCTGCGTAGATGCGACGTTCTTGCTGCTCCCCCATCGATGATGAGACTCAATACCTTTTCGTTCTCTATATAGTGGGTTTAGAATATGTTGTGGTGAAGTTACTGTGGATCTCTCCTATCCTCAGTCTATTGGACTCATCGAATCACAAGCGCCTCTCCTTCATTTGGTGGAAGATGATATCCTCAACCTATTGCTTAGCTGTTTTCTCATCTTTAACCTCCTTCACGGCGCCCTGTGCAATGAAAAACACAACTTAGTTCATCATAAAGTGGGAGGCGATGTGCCTGAATCTGTCATCTGAAGCATTTTTTGGCAGGGACTGTAGTAAGCATGCTACTTTTTTCATGATTCTTCTCCTTGGGTGGCTCTATTCTTATCCGAAACAATTTTTTTAACTCCTTAAGGCGTGCTCCTGCTGGCAGTCGCCGACTGTGGTTGCTTGCCAAATTGGTGGTGGTTGTTTGCTCTGTTTCTGCTGCCTTTCCACTTCCAGTGTTAAGGTTTGGACATCCCCATCTGACCAATACGGCCGCAACTGTACCACATTGCTAACAGCGGGCTTTAGGCCCCTATGGTACCGGTCTACGGTGTGCTCCTCTGGCTTTTTCAGCTCGCATTTCATCTGTAAGTGGTTAAACTGAACTGTGAACTCATCCATTGAATGGTCCGTGGCTTGTTTTTCTATTTCTTTTTTAGACACTGTTGCAGATGGTGGAGCCTCAAAAATATGTTTTGTCGATAATGATGTGGAAGGTATTTCTTCTACATTGCTTTCTTTGCCTTCTCTCATTTAGTAATCTTCTGACTGTCTTCTCTTTTCCTCTTTCGCTGTAAGCTCTCCTAATACAAAGAGATGCTTTTTTTTCAAGTTGATAGCAACTAATTTTATCCACTTATCCTCTAACACATCTTTATATTTGAAGATCCTTTCAATAGATCGTAGCCAATCAATAAATTCATCCGGATCCGTACCCCTCTCAACTCTGGTAGATCCATCTTGATTTCTTAGTCTCTGTGTCCTCCATCTGATGTCTCTTCTCCAGGCCTCATCTGATACTGAATTTCGAAACACCGTGGTCTTTTATCGTCATCACTGAAATCCTCCTTATTGAAGCGGTTGAAGTTTTTGTCCAGTTCTCCTTTTCAGTCACCATTGAGGGTAAGTCCCTCTTGAATCTCTCTCTTGGGTCTCACATTCAATGTTTGCCAATCTCTGCAAAAGTTGGCGGATCTCTCACTATATTTCTTCTCGGTAGGTTCGAACATGTATCTCCTTGGTGACATGGACAACTTTTTGGGAGGTTGGGAGGTGAAATAGGGAGAATGAGACTAATTGATGGTGTGAAAATTTTAATTTGAGGTTGTTGATTTTGAAAATCAGCCAAGGAAAATTAGGGTTAGGTCAAAATTTGCTATGGTTTGGTGGGTGTTAAGAAATAAATTTTTTGTTGGAGGTGGCTTGAGTAAGGGCGGATGCTGGAAAACCCTAGGATAGGACTAGGGTTAAAATAACTCTGATACGAAATGATACCAGAAATAATCAAACCTGTGATAACAGAAACAAATTTTATCAAGCAAATAATTATGGTTTTAGTACGACTCAAAACATAAGCAAAAACACAACAAACTACAATCTTTGACTAGGGCCGGATAAGATCTGGGGACGGTGGTGATGGCGAGGCGATAGAGGGTAGCAGTGGTAGATGGCGTGGAGTCGGTGGCTAGAATGACACGTATGGTGGCCGGTGGCTTTAAGATTAGGGGGAAGAGTGCTGGCGTCAACTATAGGGAGATGGTAGGACTGGTTGCGGCACTTATGAGAAGGAGATAAGACAGTGGCTGTGCAGGTTGGGGAGACTAGATAAGGTGGACAGCAGGTTGGCGGCAGGAAAATGGGCGAAAGGGGGGAACATTGAGGTGGGGGTGCAGGCCGGCGGCTAAGGAAGGGAAGGAAGACTGTAAGGAGGAGATCAAAGAGCTTACAACACCACCTCAGAGCAGGATACAATCGAAACACCACCTGCTGTCGGATACAAACCTCGAAAGGGAAGAAGACTCCACACATAAATCTGAGGGAAAAACACATACTAATCTGAAGCCTAAGCAAAAAATCCACAAATATATAATTGTTAATAGATAAAATATACAGGGCGGCAACCAAAAAAGGAAGGGGAGAAGGGTGGCAAACAGACGCAACACGCAAGGAAGGGGAGGCACGGTATCTCCCGCTCTCTGAAGGCCGACTGGTCCAACAAGGGGCTGGAACGGGATTTATCCTGGTCGGTTTAGTCGGTCATCCAGCAAGCCGGTTCATCCGGCCTCCAAAGCCCCGCGTCAGTATTTATCTATAATTAAAAGTGGTGAGTATACTTGACAAATTATGCGTTGAAATCTCTTATTATTGAGAATTCTTCTAGTTTCTTTTTGCAAGGAATTTTGTTTATCCCAGTATCTATAGATTCTGCCTTTTCCTGCTCATCCTTCTTGTTCCTTTACTGAATTGCATACTTAGTTTTACATGATACGTCTGTCTTCGGTTGTGTTCATGCATGCATAAAACTTACATTTTGTGTATATAATATTGTATATATAAGTGCTACNCTTTTACTTTTTGTTTAACCATATAATCATTGTTATGGAGATACCTAGCATGCATTTTGAATTTCAATGGAGACTAGGGATTTCTTCACAAAACTTTTATGATTCTTGAGGTAATAGTTTATTTTTGTTCTTGATGATGCTAATGCTTAGAGTTTCAAAACCATGGGAAGGTTTCATCAGTTTGAAAACATACAATATGCATTGTTTTTTTAATTATTTTTTTTTATAGAAATGCATGCAAAAGCTATTATTCATTTGCTACATCAGTGGGATGGGATTTTGGAAGATGTAGATTCAAAAAGGGACATTTTATAGGAAAAAATGTCAGCTCGGCTTGTTGTGATATTACGTACTGCCAGTGTAGGCGGCCGTTCTTGCCTTGGATTCGGTTGTTGGTAAAGCGGTATTAGTTCTTTTAGTTATTATCATCTGTTGAAACGAGTGAGAAGNGCTCGACTTGTTGTGATATTACGTACTGCTAGTGCAGACGGCTGTTCTTACCTTGGATTCGGTTGTTGGTAAAGCGGTATTAGTTCTTTTAGTTATTATCATCTGTTGAAACGAGTGAGAAGTTAGGATGATGAAAAAAATTTTAAAAATTGATTTTTTGAATTATTAGAACAAATACCAACTATAATATACAATTTTAATGAGTGCTATACTAATAATTATCAAGCAAAATTATCATAAGATAAACTGATCGAGGCGTGACATTAATTTGGATTCTTTTGGTGGCCAAGAATTAAATTCTTTGTTTCTTTAAAGGTTTAAAACCTTTTTTTTTCCTTAAAACATAACTTGAGTAATTTTATCTTTAATTGCTTAAAATCTAATATATTAAAGAGGGATGATTTATGTTATTTGTCCAAGTCACAACAGAGTTAAAATGCAGTTTTAATTGAGAATATTACTTTTTCTCTTCTATTCTTTGTCCCTTTCCGTCAATGTGTAGTAATTTTCTGGCCATTTTTGCTTTAATCACTTATTTGCATAAGATGCAATTTTTGAACTTTGAAAGTCAACAAAGAATATTATTTTGATTGCTCGGATTGCTTGTCTAACTGATGTGCTTTGATGCATGGTTGATGCTTGCTAGCATTCTTTTATTATGGAATATTTGCAGTTATTCAGTGTTGTGGCCAACTCGAGATGTCAATTATGGGGATGAATGTACTCGTGATTTCTTGTTTGGCATTGGAGAGGAAAAACAACGTTCTGCTAGACTTACAGCATGGTTCCATACGCCTGATGGTTATTTTTTTCAGGTGCTTGTTTATGGTTCTTTCCCTTTGATTCCATAATTCGTTACATGATACCAGAAGTTCTTTTTTATGCTTTCATTTTCAACAGGAGTTCAAAAATTACAAACAACAACTTGAATCAAAAGGACATTGTCCTACTAATAAAGAGCCTCCTATAACCAAAGGTATACTTCCAAGTAGCGGGCATCCTCTCTATGTATATACAGACATAATACAAGTAGAGGAATTTTTAAGCCGCCCAGAGTTTATTCTAAGTGAGTGTTTCTAGATGCTCTTCATGCATATACAAATTTACTTTTTAGATGATCTTTGACATGTTTTATGTTCGTTTTTTTCTTTTCTTATTCTTTTTTGGTGAATGCATATATCTGGAGCTGTTAAATGAAATATATATTGATTCATTTCTTACAGAGGTCCAATTCTTTTGCCATGAATCCTTCGTTATTTGATAGAGAGACATACTTGATGGCGACCTGCATTGAAGCATTTTGCCATCTTTTAATGATTTTCTTTATGTTAGTGATGGTTATGCATATATTGTCTAGGATCTGCTAAAATGTCATCATTTTCATCTTTGATCATATTATTGTCTTCAGCAACGGATCCAAAGGAAGCTGACATCATCTGGGCCAGTATGCAAGTTGATGAAGATGTGAGAAAGGCGTTGGGTCTTACAGATAGGCAGTATATAAATCAATTCCCTTTTGAAGCTTGCCTGGTGATGAAACATCACCTAGCTGAGACTATTCATGAGGTCTGTAAATTCGGCTTAATATTTACTCTTAATTTGATACATAGCCTTCTTTGCTACTAATAATTCTAATATTTAATATTTTTTGCCTCCTGAATCTATTTTCATTATTAATTAGAGCTACACAATGGTGAATTAAATTTTGCACGTGTTTCCTGGGTGAAATCTTTCTAGTTTTGTTCTTCAGCATCAGGGACTGATTTTTAAAAGGATGTAGATTGGGAGGCACTAGGGCTGACTATTATGTTTGAAATCCGAAATTTACTTGAAAATTACACGTCGTACTAGCTGTTGAATTGTAATCAACTTAAAATCAAATTCATTGCTTTCGCTTGAAGATGCTCGCTCAAAATTAGTTTGATCCAGCTCCATATATGATATAAGCACATGTATGTGTGTTTTTTTATGTAAATAGCGGGTTGGAGGGGATGTAAGCTTGCTTCTGGAGAATAACGCTTGAAACAAAATGACAGAAATAAGAGAAAAATAGACAGTAGTATTCTTCTATTCCTTGATTTGAATGAGCATTGAAGCAAAAAAATTTACCCTTTTTTTCCTTTTTATTAAGAGGATCTGTATGTGTGCACAAATCACTACATTAAATGTATTTTATACTGGAACCAATAAAACCCGCTAAAACGGAAGCAAATGATTATGATTATAAACATGACTCAAAACAGAAGCAAGAACATGAGAAACACCACTCTCCGGCTAGGGCTAGAAAAGAAAACGACGGCGGTGGTCATGGTGAGGCGGTGGAGGGTAGCGGTGGTAGATGGCATGGAGTAGGTGGTTGGAATTGTGGGGTATTGTGGTCGGTGGCTAGGATTATGGGGAAGGGCGCTGGCGACAACTGCAGGGTGGAAAGGAGGTGGCAGTAGCAAAGGGAGATGGCAGAGGAAGGGGTCACGACAGTAGGGGAGATGGTAGGGGAAGGAGATAGGGTTGGTGGTTGTGCAGGTTGGGCGGTTGGATAAGGTGGACAACATGTTGGCAGCAGGAAAGTGGGGGGAGAATTGTGAGGTGTGGGTGTAGGTTGATAACTAAGAAAGGTAAGGAAGAGAGTAGGGAGGAAATCAGAGATGATACAACTCCACATTGGAGCAGGATACAACCGGAGCACCACCTGTCGTTAGGTACAATTCTCGAAAGGGAAGAACACTCCACCTAGAAATCCGAGAGGATAATACAATAATTTAAACCCTAAGCAAACAAACCACACATATAATAACTAATAGATAAAATATGAAGGGAAGACCTTTCTTGGTGACAAATAGAAAAGGAAGGGAAAAGGAAGGGGAGAAGGGCAGTGAACAGACGCAAGGAGGGGGGGATGGTATCTCCCGCTCTCTGAAGGCTGGTTGGTCCAGCAGGGGCCTGGACCGGGATTTTTCTTGGGCAGGTTAGCCTACCATCCAGCAAGCCGGTTTAGCGGCCTCCAAAGCCTCGCGTCTCATCTCCAAAGCCCCACGTCATCCGCGGCCCGCCTCCAAAGCCCCATGCCTGTCTCTCTGGATTGGGGGAGCTTTGACTTCATTCGTCGAAGCTTTCGATTCTTCATCTGCATTTCTAGCAGCACCTGGATCCCACTGCCGACTGCACCATCCTCCAAGGCTTTTAAGGGTCTTTTTTAACTTACAAGCAAACATCGACATCGTTCCAATCTTGTGGGAGTCTGCAACTGAACTGAACTAAGTCTGCGTGTCTCGTCTCTACTACTAAATACTCCTAAAGTAATCCATGGTCGGCTTAATTAGATCTGAAGTGGGGGCAACCTGAACCTCCTCGTGGTGGTGTTGGCGGTAGGTTATTGACTGTGATATCTTGAAATGCCATATGCCATGTCTGTCACGTGTATAGAGCTGATGCCTCAGTCACATCATCCCATGTCGTCACCAAAACCGGTCTCACTGGTTTTGCTCTGCTGACCAGGGCGCCTGTGATCTCGTGCTCAACTGAAGGGAGAAGGACTATGTGCTTCCCATCCTTGGCGAAGGAGTATGTATTTCTGTATCTATCATGACGAGTCCTCTAGTCAAATTGCAACTGTCTCTTTTACAAAAGGTGACAGGCTTCCATTGGGACGATATTGCACCACACCTGATGTTTTAGCTGACTACTGATAAAAAACTTCACTAAGCACATCTGATCTACATCAGACATGTCATAGAATATGGCTTGGAGTGCATTTGAGTCATGGGACCTAGTTTCTCTATCATCTGCGTAGATGCGATGTTCTTGCTGCTCCTCCATCGATGATGAGACTCAATACCTTTTTGTTCTCTATATAGTGGGTTTAGAATATGTTGTGGTGAAGTTACTGTGGATCTCTCCTATCCTCAGTCTATAGGACTCATCGAATCACAAGCGCCTCTCCTTCATTTGGTGGAAGATGATATCCTCAACATATTGCTTAGCTGTTTCCTCATCTTTAACCTCCTTCATGACGCCCTGCGCAATGAAAGACACAACTTAGTTCATCAGAAAGTGGGAGGCGATGTGCCTGAATCTGTCATCTGAAGCATTTTCTGGCGGGGACTGTAGTAAACATGCTACTTTTTTCATGATTCTTCTCCTTGGGTGGCTCTATTCTTATCCAAACCAATTTTTTTAACTCCTTAAGGCATGCTCCTGCTGGTAGTCGCCGATTGTGTTTGGTTGCCAAATCGGTGGTGGTTGCCTGCTCTGTTTCTGTTGCCTTTCCACTTCCAGTGCTAAGGTCTGGACATCCCTATCTGACCAATACGGCCGCAACTGTACCACATTGCTAATAGCGGGCTTTAGGCCCCTATGGTACCTGTCTACGGTGTGCTCCTCCGGCTTTTTCAGCTCGCATTTCATCTGTAAGTGGTTGAACTGAACTGTGAACTCCTCCATTGAATGGTCGCGCTGTTGCAGATGGTGGAGCCTCAGAAACATGTTTTGTCGATAATGATGTGGAAGGTATCTTTTCTACATTGCTTTCTTTGCCTTCTCTCATTTAGTAATCTTCTGGCTGTATTCTCTTTTCCTCTTTCGCTGTAAGCTCTCCTAATACAAAGAGATGCTTTTTTTTCAAGTTGATAGCAACTAATTTTATCCACTTATCCTCTGACACATCTTTATATTCGAAGATCCGTTCAACAGATCGCAGCCAATCAATAAATTCACCTGGATCCGTACCTCTCTCAACTCTGGTAGATCCATCTTGATTTCCTAGTCTCTGTGTCCTCCATCTGATGTCTCTTCTCTAGGCCTCCTCTGATACTGAATTTCGAAACACCGTTGCCTTTCATTGTCATCACTGAAATCCTCCTTATGGAAGCGGTTGAAGTTTTTGTCCAGTTCTCCTTTTCAGTCACCATTGAGGGTAAGTCCCTCTTGAATCTCTCTCTTGGGTCTCACATTCAATGTTCGCCAATCTCAGCAGAAGTTGGCGGATCTCCACTTTATTTCTTCTCGAGTAGGTTCGGGCATGTATCTCCTTGGTGGCATGGGCAGCTTTTTGGGTTGGGAGGTGAAATAGGGAGAATGAGACTAATTGATGGTGTGAAAATTTTAATTTGAGATTGTTGATTTTGAAAATCAGCAAAGGAAAATTAGGGTTAGGTCAAAATTTGCTATGGTTTGGTGGGTGTTAAGAAATAAATTTTTTGTTGGAGGTGGCTTGAGTAGAGGCGGATGCTAGAAAACCCTAGGATAGTACTAGGGTTAGACTAACTCTGATACGAAATGATATTAGAAATAATCAGGCCCGTGATAACAGAAACAAATTTTATCAAGCAAATGATTATGGTTTTAGATACGACTCAAAACATAAGTAAAAACAGATCAAACTACAATCTTTGACTAGGGACGGATAAGATCCGGGGACAGTGGTGGTGATGGCGAGGCGATAGAGGGTAGCAGTGGTAGATGATGTGGAGTAGGTGGCTAGAATGGTGGCGTATGGTGGCCGGTGGCTAAGATTAGGGGGAAGAGTGCTGGCGTCAACTATAGGGTGGAAAGGCGGTGGCGGTAGCAACGGGAGATTGCATGGGAAGGGGTCACGAAAGTAGGGGAGATGGTTGGAGTGGTTGCGGCACTTATGAGAAGGAGATAGGACAGTGGCTGTGCAGGTTGGGGCGACTAGATAAGGTGGACAGCAGGTTTGCGGCAGGAAAAT
This sequence comes from Phalaenopsis hybrid cultivar, assembly GCA_002079205.1. Classification (NCBI taxonomy): domain Eukaryota; kingdom Viridiplantae; phylum Streptophyta; class Magnoliopsida; order Asparagales; family Orchidaceae; genus Phalaenopsis; species Phalaenopsis hybrid cultivar. The sequence continues at coordinate 194,429 of JXCR01127052.1, forward strand.
GGGCGAAAGGGGGGAACATTGAGGTGGGGGTGCAGGCTGGTGGCTAAGGAAGGGAAGGAAGAGTGTAAGGAGGAAATCAGAGAGCTTACAACACCACCTCAGTGCAGGATACAACTGAAGCAACACCTGCTGTCGGATACAACCCTAGAAAGAGAAGAAGACTCCACACATAAATCTGAGGGAAAAACACATACTAATCTGAACCCTAAGCAAACAAACCACAAATATATAATTGTTAATAGATAAAATATGCAGGAAGGGGAGAAGGGTGGCAAACAAACGCAACAAGCAAGGAAGGGGAGGCGCGGTATCTCCTGCTCTCTGAAGGCCGGCTGGTCCAGCAGGGGGCTGGAACGGGATTTATTCTGGTCGTTTTAGTCGGTCATCCAACAAGCCGGTTCATCCGGCCTCCAAAGCCCCGTGTCAGTATTTATCTATAATTAAAAGTAGAGAGTATACTTGACAAATTATGCATTGAAATCTCTTATTATTGAGAATTCTTCTAGTTTCTTTTTGCAAGGAATTTTGTTTATCCCAGTATCTATANTTTCTGGCTGTCTTCTCTTTTCCTCTTTCGCTGTAAGCTCTCCTAATATAAAGAGATGCTTTTTTTTCAACTTGATGGCAACTAATTTTATTCACTTATCCTCTGACACATCTTTATATTCGAAGATCCGTTCAACAGATCGTAGCCAATCAATAAATTCACCCGGATCCGTACCTCTCTCAACTCTGGTAGATCCATCTTGATTTCCTAGTCTCTGTGTCTTCCATCTGATGTCTCTTCTCTAGTCCTCCTCTGATACTGAATTTCGAAACACTGTGGCCTTTCATCGTCATCATTGAAATCCTCCTTATGGAAGCGGTTGAAGTTTTTGTCCAGTTCTCATTTTCAGCCACCATTGAGGGTAAGTCCCTCTTGAATCTCTCTCTTGGGTCTCACATTCAATGTTCGCCAATCTCTGCAAAAGTTGGCGGATCTCTCACTATATTTCTTCTCGGGCAGGTTTGGGCATGTATCTCCTTGGTGGCATGGGCAGCTTTTTGGGTTGGGAGGTGAAATAATGAGAATGAGACTAATTGATGGTGTGAAAATTTTAATTTGAGGTTGTTGATTTTGAAAATCAGCAAAGGAAAATTAGGGTTAGGTTAAAATTTGCTATGGTTTGGTGGGTGTTAAGAAATAAATTTTTTGTTGGAGGTGGCTTGAGTGGGGGCGGATACTAGAAAACCCCAGGATAGGACTAAGGTTAGACTAACTTTGATACGAAATGATACCAGAAATAATCAAGCCCGTGATAACAGAAACAAATTTTATCAAGCAAATGATTATGATTTTAGATACGACTCAAAACATAAGCAAAAACACAACAAACTACAATCTTTGACTAGGGCCGGATAAGATCTGGGGACGGTTGTGGTGATGGCGAGGCGATAGAGGGTAGCAGTGGTAGATGGCGTGGAGTAGGTGGCTAGAATGGCAGCGTATGGTGGCCGGTGGCTAAGATTAGGGGGAAGAGTGCTGGCGTCAACTATAGGGTGGAAAGGTGGTGGCGGTAGTAACGGGAGATAGCATGGGAAGGGGTCACGAAAGTAGGGGAGGTGGTAGGAGTGGTTGCGACACTTATGAGAAGGAGATAGGACAGTGGCTGTGCAGGTTGGGGCGACTAGATAAGGTGAACAGCAGGTTGGCGGCAGGAAAATGGGCGAAAGGGGGGAACATTGAGGTGGGGGTGCAGGCCGGCGGCTAAGGAAAGGAAGGAAGAGTGTGAGGAGGAAATCAAAGAGCTTACAACACCACCTCAGAGCAGGATACAATTGAAGCACCACTTGTTGTCGGATACAACCCTCGAAAGGGAAGAAGACTCCACACATAAAACTGAGAGAAAAACACATACTAATCTGAACCCTAAGCAAACAAACCACAAATATATAATTGTTAATAGATAAAATATGCAGAGAAGGCCCTTGGGCGGCAACCAAAAAAGAAAGGGGAGAAGGGTGGCAAACAGACGCAACACGCAAGGAGAGGGAGGCGTGGTATCTCCCGCTCTCTGAAGGCCGGCCGTTTCAGCAGGGGGCTGGAACGGGATTTATCCTGGTCGGTTTAGTCAGTCATCCAACAAGCCGGTTCATCCAGCCTCCAAAGCCCCGCGTCAGTATTTATCTATAATTAAAAGTGGTGAGTATACTTGACAAATTATGCGTTGAAATCTCTTATTATTGAGAATTCTTCTAGTTTCTTTTTGCAAGGAATTTTGTTTATCCCAGTATCTATAGATTCTGCCTTTTCTTGCTCATCCTTCTTGTTCCTTTATTGAATTGCATACTTAGTTTTACATGATACGTCTATGTCTTCGGTTGTGTTCATGCATGCATAAAACTTACATTTTGTGTATATAATATTGTATATATAAGTGCTACNTGTCTATGTCTTTGGTTGTGTTCATGCATGCATAAAACTTACATTTTGTGTATATAATATTGTATATATAAGTGCTACCTTAAAAAGTGTATATATAATAATAATAATAATAATAATAATAATAATAATAATAATAATAATAATAATAATAATAATAGCAGTTAATTGAATAGACACGAAGGATAAGAACTCCTTCAGTTAAGACTTAAGAGTCCTATTAGTTATTATTATTAAGCTTATTTAGGAGTTTAAAAATCATTTTATAGATTCAATAAAGTCAACTTGAAAGTTGACTCAAAATCAATGATGTTTAACTAAATGTATCTTTATCTCAAGCNGGAGTTTAAAAATCATTTTATTGATTCAATAAAGTCAACTTGAAAGTTGACTCAAAATCAATGATGTTTAACTAAATGTATCTTTATCTCAAGCCGGGGAGGCAAAATCTTTAATTTGGAGTTATGATAGAGAACTTATTCGAACTCGACTCAAAATGACATGTCGGACGCAAATTATACTACATTATTCTTATCTAAATTGTGTGTTGCAGTAGCTTTGTGACGTTGTCAAACATAAAAAAGAGAGTGGATATTGGGCCATTCTTATTCCAGCATCCCCTGTTTTTTAATTTGCAGACTTGTGATAATTAGCTTCATGTTGCTTGAGAATTGAATCTTAAACATTTGATATGCTTGTATGATGCAGTGAATTGCTTGTTTTGTTTTTCCTTTTCCTATATTATTTCAGAAATTTCTTTACAGACAAGCAATATATAGTTTGCCTGTTCCCAGATCTCTACATGTACTACATAACCTTTGACTTTAAAACGACGTGTAATTATCATTTGATAAATAAGGTAGCATTTATTTTCTTACTTTCAGTGTAAGCATTCAGCGTATTGTCATTACAAAAGTGAGTAATTACTGTAAGCAATGGCTTTTCTTTTTGGTATTTTTTTTGGTTTAACTTTTTACTCGGAATTTGTGCAGTGAAAATTTTCAGGTATGTATTTAGTGGTGAAAGCCATTGACATTTGTATTCTTCTTTATAANATCATATCATTAAAATATATAAATTAGACATAACTGTTAAATTTAACATAATAAAAGTACATCCAAAAATACTGTACAACCTTCCAAAACTATAAATGCAAAAACTATACTAGTTATACCTGATTACTCGCCCCATTGCTCCTGCCTGCTTGAAAGACAACAATGTAGAGTGAGCAACGAAGAACTCAACAAAATAATCAGGACTAAAATAAATTTTTCTATATGAAAAAGAAACAGCATCACGGCTCAAATGAACTTTACATGTTTACACAAAAGTCACAACATGTTAAATTTGTGCAAATATGAAAAAAAAGTAGGTAGTATAGAAAATTATGATTGCTGTATAAAAAACATGTATAGTCATAAGTATTTTCATAGTAATGCAATCATAACAATATCATCATAAAAGTGTCATCATAGTAGAGTCATCGTATCAATGTAATCATCGTATAATAATGTCTCTTGTAAATGTATGCGTCTTAATTATTTTCATATTGTCATACCATGAGTAGTCACCATGTCCCATATATCATATAAAATATCGATAAAGGTTGACCCCCAATATATCAGTTATCAAAAGTCCCCTTGATAGCAACAATTTTCTACATTTTGTCACCATTTGAACACAACGATTTTCAGAATTTCATGACTGTCTGAACAACAGTAGTCTGAATTATCACATCACTTCATAATATATTTATAAGCACTCATGCAATAGTCTACATATAACATTTTTTGTGATATTTCTTAAAGCATAATACCTGTAGCATACATGCATAGGTATTTCATATATCCCATGTATGAATTATTACAAATGAATACCTGCAGATAATTAATATTATAAACATAGTCATACGTATCATAGCATGATCACAGCATAATAATATCACTTGCATTGTAAGAAAAAATCAGTTTGGATTCATACATTCAATGCAGACATTCATTCACAATATGTAGAATTTTAAACGGATTAATGTCAAATGTGGAATCTCATGAAAACCTATAGAAAATTATTTTTCTTAAATTAGTGCAAGCTTTTATCACTTGACTTGACGAAACAGCTCTACGACGAGCTTTCTCATGCTCGCCTCGAGCACGTTACCTTGTGTAAACAACTTGAAATTCTAAGACAACTTAGGCTTTCATAAAAATTAGTTCATAATGTGAATTGACCCAAAACATGTCTTAAATGCCAACACATACCTCAAACGAGCTTCTTAGCATAACCCAATCTTTCCGATTCGCCCAAACTTCTTCTTTCTTCATTTTGACACCTCAATCCTCCTTTTCCCTTCACGGATTTAGTATTAATTTCTTTGACATACAATCTAGCCAACTTTTCAACTGAATTTGTCTGATTGGAAAAAAGTAAATTGATTTGGTTAGCTTATTAGTAATGATCCAAATACTATTGTGGCTCAGTCTGAATCGAGGAAATCCCTTAACAAAATCCATGGTATTGTTTTTCCATTTCCATTCAGTTACAGAAAACGATTGTAGCAATCCATTGGGTCTAAGATGCTCAGCCTTTACAATCTGACATGCTTGATATTGAGATACATATTGAGCAACATCCTTCTTCATACCTGACAACCAGAATACCAATTTCAAATCTTTGTACATTTTAGAGCTGCCTGGACGAATTCTGTCCTGAATGATGAACTTCATATATAATTTTCTATCTCAATTAAGAATCAACAGTACCCATAACTGCAACTTATTTCTAGTAATGTCATTAATCAACAGTCACATCTGACATCTTTCTTGATTGAAATTGTTTCAGGAGTCTCAGATATTCACTATCACCCTTTAGAGCTGCCTAGATTCCATCTATTAAAGTAGGTTGCACTATCAACTGATGTAAATATTCACTATCTTCTAGCCTTCTATCTTCCAACTATAAGAAATCAATTTCTTTAATCAAACTCTGACATTTGAGTGATAATACATCTTGCACTACTTGTGGATTTACGACTTAATGCATCGACAACTATATTTGCTCGGCCAGAAAATTACTGTTTATTCAGATCATAATCTTTGATCCGCTCTAACCATATTCACCGCCTCAAATTCATTTTTTTTATGTGTGAAAATGTACTTTAAACTCTAATGATCAATAAAGGCTTCACATTTCATGTCATTCAAATAATTTTGCCAAAACCTTGAGTGCAAACGCTTCAACAACTAACTCCAGATCATGCTCAAATTATTCCTCTCATGTGGCTTCAATTGTCTATATGCATGGACTATCATCTTTTTATTTTGCATTAAAATGCAACAAGCCTTGCAAAGATGCGTCATTTTAAATTTAAAATCCTTTTTTACCTGATGAATAGCTCACTGGAGCAGTAGTCAAATATTTCAACTCTTAAAAATTATGCTCACATTTTGCATTCCACTCAAATTTGATGTCTTCACTCATCAGCTTGGACGAAGGAATAACTATTTGTGGAAAACCCTTTATGAATCTCTTGCAATATCCAATCAAACTAAGAAAACTACATACCTTAGTAATATTTTTTGGAATAGGCCATTTCACAATTGCCTTCAACTTCTGAAGATCTACTGAGATTCCTTAGTCGCAGGCTATTCTGAGGATAAATTTTGAGTGAGTGAAGGTGAATGAGTCTCTTGAGAGGGGATTTCTTTGTTTTGAGAAGATGAAATATCTTCTTGAGGTAATTCATCGAATGAAGGCATGTCGGTGTGGGTGGTGAATTGCGGAATTGAACGATTATCTGTAGAGAAAGAAGGGGAAGGAAAAGTGTTTCATAAAAAAGAATATTTCGTGATACAAAAATTTTCTCGGTTGAAAGGTCATAGACTCTATAGTCCTTTTGAGTGTATGGATACCCTAAGAAAAGACATTGAATGTCTCTGGGATCAAACTTGGTTGGTCGCTGATGGTGTGTTGAAGCAAAACAAAGACACCCAAACACGTGTAAATGATCATATGTGGGTTGTATTTGGACGAGCATTTTGAAAGGAATCTTTCCTTGGAGAATGGATGTTGGTGTTCCATTAATTAGGTAGGCGACAATTAATATTGCATCTTCCCAAATTTTTTTGGGTAAATTGGCTTGAAACAATAAGACTCGGGCTATGTTGAGTAGGTGATAATGTTGTCTTTCGGCTACACCATTTTGTTGCGGAGTGAAAACACAACTGGATTACTGAATGATGTCTTTGTCGAGATAAAGATTCCTCAATATGAATTCAACACCATTATTATTTCAAATGATTTCGACCTTTAGACTGAATTATGTTTCAAGAAGGTTTATGAACTTATTGATGTATGAATGTGTATTTGATTTATGGTTCATCAAATAAGTACATGTGCATCGAGTTTAATCATCAACAATTGTTTGAAAATACCGTGCTTACGTGATTGAAGGAACTTGGTATCCTCCCCAAATGTCAACGTGAATTAATTCAAAAGGTGTTTTTGAGTGAATAGAACTTGTTTGAATAGATGAATGAGTTTGTTTAGCCAATGGATTAAACAAACAAAAGCATTACAAATTTTCTTGTCTATAATTGAGAAATGAAACAAATTAAAAACTTTATTCGATGGGTGGCCTAGACGTATGCTAGAGATTTGGGGATGGTGAAGTACCAACATTACACTTGCTCTTTTGTGGAGTATCAAGGTAGTAGAGTCCTCTTTTAGTTCCCATCCAAATCATCTTCTCCGATTGTTGGTCCTGTAGCACACAGTGTGGTTATTAAAAATGACAACAAATTGTGAATCAATCACAAATTTGCCAATGAAAATCAAATTTAATTTGAAGGGACACATAGAACATTTTGTAGAATGAAGTCATTAAAATGGATGTTGTCTATGTGCGTGACAGTTGTAATAGTTCCGTTAGACAAGTGAATTTTTCAATTGGTGATACTGAATTTTGTAGTCAGTAGGTTGGTTGAATATACCATGTGATCCATTGTTCCTGTGTCAAGAATCCAACACATTTCTTTGCCAAAAAACAGAGGCACAAAAGGTTTTACTTGAGATATCATTGATGGCTGATATACTGCCAACATGATTAGCCATTGAATTAGATTTGTTCTTTGCAAGTATTGACATGAGACTATGATATTGTTCGGCTGTAAGGGTGGATGGGCTGAACTTGTCGATGTATTGACATCCGCATGGTTGGCTTTGGAAGCAAAATTTTTTCGTTCAAATTTGTTGTCCATTGGATTGGCCCTTTGCAGTTGTTTATAGTCATTGATGGTGTCCCTGCCATCCACAATAATTGCATTTGAGATGTGCTCAACATGTGTCAGTGGTATGCCCAATTTTGTCACATATTTCACACTTTAAATGAGGACTTTTAGGCGTGAAAACACTCTCTGGTTTCTGTGTTATTCATCATGGCAAAAGTCGAAGCGTCCGACTACGACACACTTCCATTGTTCATCCTACGCTGCTTTTCCTCTTGGAGCGTGAGAAAATGTGTCTTGCTGACATTGGGAAGGGGATCCATGAGCAAAATCTGCCCTCTTATACTAGTGCATGTTTCATTAAGGCCCGTGAGAAATTTCATGATTTTCTGATTTTGTTGAAACTGCATCACTTTCTTCATGACACCACACGTGCATTTAGGAATGTTATAGAGGGTGCCACGTTCATCCCATAAACCTTTGAGCTTGGTGTAATAAGCTCCAACTGTCATATCGCTTTGCTTGCAATCGTGGATGGCTTCTTCGACATGGAAAATACGAATGCTGTTGGTACAAGAAAAACGTTCCTTCAAGTCGAGCCAGATTTCATGGGCATTCTCATTGTATATTATATTTGCTCCAATGTCTTCTGCAATTAAATTAAACAACCATGCCTTGACAAGGTTGTTGCAGCGCCTTTGTTGTTGAAGTTTTGTGGCGGACGTCTCTGGTGGTTCCTTGATGGTGCCGTTAACGAAACCTTCTTTGTTTTTTATGCTGAGAGCTATCAACATGACACGAAATCAGGTATTGTAGTTTTCTCCATTCAGCGGTTGTGTAACGAGCACGAGACCGGGTTGATCTGAGTAGTGAAGATAAAAAGGGGTTGTTAGGATTATCGAATTTTGCTAGATTCAAGCTTGACTGAATTTTGAGTTTTGTTTACCATGTGTTTCAGCCTAGAGAGAGCGTGGGGAAAGCCATCGGTGAGCTACGGCTTCGAGATTTTACGAGAGAAGAAGAGGAGATGGTAATGCTCAGAATCATGTTTTCTTTGGTACCATAATAAGATCTAGAAATTTTCTGCAAGAATCTCCATACATAAAATCTGATCAACAAATATGGATATAAAAAAAACATTAAGAAAGTATTTACCTCTACGGGATAGACCTCAACAGAAAACTGTTGAGTAACGACAACAAGTGATTGAGTTCAGTAGTTCCTCATAGAAAATTATTGACTCTAGAGATATTGTAATATGGAGAAGACAAAATTGTTTGAAGAGCGCACAGAACCGAAAGCTCCCCTTGTTTCAAAGAGAGGACGGGTTATTCACATTTCATTTGATGGTCAGAGGCGAATTAAAAGTTAAGCAGTGGTAATTAG
>JXCR01127052.1:210695-242254 GCA_002079205.1 Phalaenopsis hybrid cultivar
TTTTTTTTTGGTGGGCAGTGGCTGTGGGGGGGAATAGATTTTAAGTAAATTAGGCTGCTTTAACATTGAGCTACATTTTTAAAACAGAATTACATAGGAAGACTAAATCACATGAACACGCCAGAATTTGTTCAAGAGTTTGAAGAGGAACATCAAGGTCATTTTCTACATTTTTTGTACCCTAATTCCTGAAAAAACTATGGTGGTTCTGGCATTAATCGGACTATCCATGTTATGATTTGATAATGCATTTTGCACTGCAGTGAAATGGTTGGATATCCATGAAAGCATAAGGAACATGATCAGGTCTGTGTTTGATTCAGCCGCTACAGTACATCCTGAAATGCATTCATCTTTTTCGAGGGCTATGTATGGGGTCGATGTCATGTTGGACTGTGGGTTCATGCCAAAGATTTTAGAGGTACAGTTCACATATGTTCCTTTTTTTTTTCATAGAGAACATTCATTTTTTAAGTCATTTAATATATACACACACATATATATATATATATATATATATATTTGAAATGGAAACACCAAACTGTGGGCTCCAAAAATTTACTCCCTGCTCTCTTGGAATGTTTTTGTGTTTTGGGTCAGTTTTTCAAAGGCAGATTAGGACTTTAAATGATACACCATCTAAAAATTTCCCCCTCATTTTTGTGAGGACTTACTCCACGTAGTGGGATTAAGGCTTTGTTGTTGTTGTATTTTGTGAGGACTTAAAAGAAACACTTTTAGGTTTTCTGTGAGTACAAGCTCTTTGATCAATCACTCCTCTTAGTGACGGAACTTTTAATTAAAGCTGGCCATCAAATACTAAGAGTTTATGGTATGGTGCAATAGTTTAGTTTTAGAGTTAATTGTGGGGGATGAAAAAATTAATCAAGATCCCATGTTTCAGTCTTTTTGGGTTATTTTGGACTTTGGTCTACTGGTGAGTGGAGTTAGTTTACCTCGCCTGACCAAATGACCAGTGTCAACAAGCATGGGTTGTAACCTCCATGGGGACTTGTAGACTTGGAGTGAATATTTATTTAATGGAACAATTTTAAGTTAACATCAACTAATAGAGGACTATATGTCATACCAAGTGTATCGAATGATTTACAACATAAGGGGTTGAGTCATTAGGTAAAATTTGGGCTTTGGCTTTGATTGTATTATAATATTAGCATTTTTGTAGTGCACCAACCAATCAAAAGGCACCAATCTTAATCGCTTGTTTTTTTGGTGACATTTGGTACAAACTCTTATAATCGAAGAATATGTAATATAACCTTACTAGTGTGAGATTTTTTAAGAGTGATCATATAGGTAGATTAGATATAACATTAGCTCATTATGTGCTTAGATTTGTTACATCTTGGGTGCATAAGGCGATATTAATGTTAGCTCCTAATTACGGGAGCTAAAACAATGGCTGATTCGGGGCGCTGTACAATGCCTGATTCGGGAATTTCAAACTGCAGGGCTAGCCTGCTTGGCATCGCAGAATTGAGAGCATCGCAAAAGGCAGAGCGAAGTTCTCGAATCCTTGCGAGGGAACGTGATTGTTGGAGTTTTTGCGCGAAGGCGTAAAGAATCGCAGCGGGGATCGCGGACTATAGCGATCTGACTTTGGGGGCCATGAATCGGTTGCTTTAGGGAGTGCTCTCTGGATATCTCTAGGCTTTCCACTCTCTTTCTTTGTGTAGAAGCTGTCTCCGTCCAGAGAGAGCCTGTAAATTGCTGTCTTAGGTATGTAGGGAGTCAGTTTTTGGTGTGTTTCTTTTCAGATCTCTTGTGTGGAGTTATTTTTCTCTTTGTGGGATGTATCGGAGGTGGTAGTGCTTCGACTGTACTCTCCTTCCGTCACCCCTACACTCAGCCATTTTCCCTTCCCACATGTTATTACTGCTGACCCGCTTTCCTGTCTCCTTTTAAGCTTTTCCCAATAACCCCACTACCGTTCCTGACCACCTACAACTTTTTCCCACATGTTGTCCTACAGTTCCGCACCATCCTTTCGCTGCCACTCGCCTCCCGTGACTGCCGTCATTCTTCCTAGTCATCTCTATCCCTCTAGCCGAACTCCACCACCCGTTGGAATACGTTTAGAAGTATTTGCTTGTGTCGTTCTATGTTTTGTGTCATTATTTTTTTATTTGAGTCATGGTGAAACCCTTTTTTAATGTTAGTGAAAATTTTCTGTGTTTTCAGAACTAGTTTCGGTTTGAGATATACTCCAACAACACAAAAAGTGATACAACTACAACAAAAACAACAACATGAAAAGTGATGAAAGGTTATAAATATATTTGTACTTATAAAAAGAATTCATGTNCAAGTTTAAAAATCATCTTATAGATTCAATAAAGTCAACTTGAAAGTTGACTCAAAATCAATGATGTTTAACTAAACGTATCTTTATCTCAAGCCGGGGAGGCAAAATCTTTAATTTGGAGTTATGATAGAGAACTTATTCGAACTCGACTCAAAATGACATGTCGGACACAAATTATACTCCATTATTCATATCTAAATTGTGTGTTGCAGTAGAAACATAAAAAAGAGAGTTGATATTGGGTCATTCTTATTCCAGCATCCCCTGTTTTTTAATTTGCAAACTTGTGATAATTAGCTTCATGTTGCTTGAGAATTGGATCTTAAACATTTGATATGCTTGTATGATGCAGTGAATTGCTTGTTATGTTTTTCCTTTTCCTATATTATTTCAGAAATTTCGTTACAGACAAGCAATATATAGTTTGCCTGTTCCCAGATCTCTACATGTACTACATTCACTAGTGTAAAAAATAAAGCGTTTATTGCCTCCATAACCTTTGACTTCAAAACGACGTGTAATTATCATTTGATAAATAAGGTAGCATTTATTTTCTTACTTTCAGTATAAGCAGTCAGCGTATTGTCATTCCTAAAGTGAGTAATTACTGTAAGCAATGGCTTTTCTTTTTGGTATTTTTTTTGGTTTAACTTTTTACGCGGCATNTCAAAACGACGTGTAATTATCATTTGATAAATAAGGTAGCATTTATTTTCTTACTTTCAGTATTCAAAACGACGTGTAATTATCATTTGATAAATAAGGTAGCATTTATTTTCTTACTTTCAGTATAAGCAGTCAGCGTATTGTCATTCCTAAAGTGAGTAATTACTGTAAGCAATGGCTTTTCTTTTTGGTATTTTTTTTGGTTTAACTTTTTACGCGGCATTTGTGCAGTGAAAATTTTCAGGTATGTATTTAGTGGTGAAAGCCATTGACATTTGTATTCTTCTTTATAATTCAATTTTTTTGGCTTCTTTCTTCTTTTTCCTTGTACAAGCAGGCGCATGGTTCTCCTAAATGGCTTCAGCCTACATATAACTTAGAGACGCAACTTTCTCAACTCATAGGAGATTACCTTATGAGGAAACAGGCTGGCCTTGACAACTTGTGGATTTTAAAACCGTGGAACATGGCAAGGACGATAGACACTACCGTTACTGATGATATATCTGCAATCATCCGTCTCATTGAGACTGGCCCAAAAATATGCCAAAAGTATATCGAACGCCCGAAGTTGTTCAAGGGAAGAAAATTTGACCTTCGCTACATAGTCTTGGTTCGCAGCATGAAACCTATAGAAATTTTTCTTGCTGATGTTTTCTGGGTATGCTATACTTTTTTATCATGCTCAAGTAAAAATGCTTGATTTAAACATTTTTATGACAAAAGAAGTTGAAGTTTTGTCTTCCTTGATATTGCATTTATTAACCCTCTTTCCTTGTCACAGGTTAGGCTGGCTAATAATCAGTTCACTTTGGAAAAGAGCAGCCTTTTTGATTATGAAACGCATTTCACAGTGATGGTAAATTTTTTTTTCGTGAAAAAGTTCAAGTTGTTTTAGACTATTTGTGGGGGTCATTTCAGTCACAGACTATTTAAAGTATTCAATTTCATCCGCTAACCCCTTGAATGCTGATCCAAAACAGTTCTACAGTTTTAGTATTTGTATAATTTGATAAAAATTTCATGCAGAATTTACAAATGAGGTTAGAAAATGAAGGTGTTGCACACAAATCAAAATGTATAAAAACATAATTTTCTAAAAATACCTTTATTTCCTACCTCATTCATGAACTTTGGGCAAAATTTCAGTCAAACTAAACAATGATTTTAATTTTGGGATTATTTTGGAACACATTTAAGGAGTGGGGGGACTAAATTAGAACTTTAAATTGTTTGGGATTAAAACGACTCTTTGCAAATTGTCTAATAACCGTTTTGAGCATTTCTCTTTTTCTTAACTTGGATTATTAATGGATCGTTCTTACACTATGCTTTTACTTCTAATTTGTTGTGATGGCATTAAGAGAGCCAATCTTATTACATGTAATGAATAATTGTTGATCATAGCCATGCAACGAGTAAAATTATAATAACCATTTCAATTTTATTTTTTATTACAAAGTCAAACTGTACCATCTAACCTCAATTTTTCTTCAATTCATCTTCCATAAATTATTTTTATTTTTAATTAATTAATTATTATTATTCTTTTTTTTTTGGTGGGCAGTGGCTGTGGGGGGGAATAGATTTTAAGTAAATTAGGCTGCTTTAACATTGAGCTACATTTTTAAAACAGAATTACATAGGAAGACTAAATCACATGAACTCGCCAGAATTTGTTCAAGAGTTTGAAGGGGAACATCAAGGTCATTTTCTACATTTTTTGTACCCTAATCCCTGAAAAAACTATGGTGGTTCTAGCATTAATCGGACTATCCATATTATGATTTGATAATGCATTTTGCACTGCAGTGAAATGGTTGGATATCCATGAAAGCATAAGGAACATGATCNACGCCAGAATTTGTTCAAGAGTTTGAAGAGGAACATCAAGGTCATTTTCTACATTTTTTGTACCCTAATTCCTGAAAAAACTATGGTGGTTCTGGCATTAATCGGACTATCCATGTTATGATTTGATAATGCATTTTGCACTGCAGTGAAATGGTTGGATATCCATGAAAGCATAAGGAACATGATCNTTTTTTTGTACCCTAATCCCTGAAAAAACTATGGTGGTTCTGGCATTAATCGGACTATCCATATTATGATTTGATAATGCATTTTGCACTGCAGTGAAATGGCTGGATATCCATGAAAGCATAAGGAACATGATCAGGTCTGTGTTTGATTCAGCCGCTACAGTACATCCTGAGATGCATTCATCTTTTTCGAGGGCTATGTATGGGGTCGATGTCATGTTGGACTGTGGGTTCATGCCAAAGATTTTAGAGGTACAGTTCACATATGTTCCTTTTTTTTTTCATAGAGAACATTCATTTTTTAAGTCATTTAATATATACACACACATATATATATATATATATATATATATTTGAAATGGAAACACCAAACTGTGTGCTCCAAAAATTTACTCCCTGCTCTCTTGGAATGTTTTTGTGTTTTGGGTTAGTTTTTCAAAGGCAGATTAGGACTTTAAATGATACACCACCTAAAAATTTCCCCCTCATTTTTGTGAGGACTTACCCTACGTAGTGGGATTAAGGCTTTTGTTGTTGTATTTTTGTGAGGACTTAAAAAAAACACTTTTAGGTTTTCTGTGAGTACAAGCTCTTTGATCAATCACTCCTCTTAGTGACGGAACTTTTAATTAAAGCTGGCCATCAAATACTAAGGGTTTATGGTATGGTGCAATAGTTAAGTTTTAGAGTTAATTGTGGGGGATGAAAAAATTAATCAAGATCCCATGTTTCAATCTTATTGGGTTATTTCGGACTTTGGTCTACTTGTGAGTGGAGTTAGTTTACCTCGCCTGACCAAATGATCAGTATTAACAACCATGGGTTGTGTCCTCCATGGGGACTTGTAGACTTGGAGTGAATATTTATTTAATGGAACAATTTTAAGTTGACATAAACTAATAGAGGAGTATATGTCATACCAAGTGTATCAAATGATTTACAACATAAGGGGTTGAGTCATTAGGTAAAATTTGGGCTTTGGCTTTGATTGTATTATAATATTAGCATTTTGTAGTGCATCAACCAATCAAAAGGCACCAATCTTAATCGCTCGTTTTTTTGGTGACATTTGGTACAAACTCTTATAATCGAAGAATATGTAATATAACCTTACTAGTGTGAGATTTTTTAAGAGTGATCATATAGGTAGATTAGATATAACATTAGCTCATTATGTGCTTAGATTTGTTACATCTTGGGTGCATAAGGCGATATTGATGTTAGCTCCTAATTACGGGGGCTAAAACAATGGCTGGTTCAAGGCGCTGTACAATGCCCGATTCAGGAGTTTCGAACTGCAGGGCTAGCCTGCTTGGCATCGCAGAATCGAGAGCATCGCAAAAGGCAGAGCGAAGTTCTCGAATCCTTGCAAGGGAACGTGATTGCTGGAGTTCTTGCGTGAAGGCGGGAAGAATCGCAGTGGGGATCGTGAACTATAGCGATCTGACATTGGGGACCATGAATCGGCTGCTTTAGGGAGTGCTCTCTGGATATTTCTAGGCTTCCCACTCTCTTCCTTTGTGTAGAAGCTTCCTCCATCCAGAGAGAGCCTGTAAATTGTTGTCTTAGGTACGTAGGGAGTCAGTTCTTGGTGTGTTTCTTTTCAGATCTCTTGTGTGGAGTTATTTTCCTCTTTGTGGGATGTATCGGAGGTGGTAGTGCTTCGACTGTTCTCTCCTTCCGTCACCCCTACACTCAGCCATTTTCCCTTCCCACAGGTTATTACTACTGACCTGCTTTCCTATCCCCTTTTAAGCTTCTCCCAATAACCCCACTACCGTTGCTGACCACCTACAACTTTTTCCCACATGTTGTCCTACAGTTCCACACCATCCTTTCGTTGCCACTCGCCTCCTGTGACTGCTGTCATTCCTCTTAGTCATCTCTATCCCTCTAGCCGAACTCCACCACTCATTGGAATACGTTTAGAAGTATTTGTTTGTGTC
This sequence comes from Phalaenopsis hybrid cultivar, assembly GCA_002079205.1. Lineage (NCBI taxonomy): Eukaryota > Viridiplantae > Streptophyta > Magnoliopsida > Asparagales > Orchidaceae > Phalaenopsis > Phalaenopsis hybrid cultivar. The sequence goes on from JXCR01127052.1 coordinate 217,676, forward strand.
GTTCTATGTTTTGTGTCGTTGTTTTTTTATTTGAGTCATGGTGAAACCCTATTTTAATATTAGTGAAAATTTTCTGTGTTTTCCGAATTAGTTTTGGTTTCAGATATACTCCAACAACACAAAAGGTGATACAACAACAACAAAAACAACAACATGAAAAGTGATGAAAGGTTATAAATATATTTGTACTTATAAAAAGAATTCATGTGCAAACAATGTCAATAATGAGCCAGAGCAAGATACAACAAATTTTATTTCAATATTCCATAATTAGAATTCAATTACCATTATAACCTGATTAAATGAAACATCATAGCCAAAAGGAAAAAATTGAAACAAGAAGAGCACTGACAGGACTACCTAAAATACAAATGAAGTACATGAATTTTAAAAATATCAAAATAAAATCTATTATTGGAAAAATGTTTTTGTGGCAATGGTCCAACAAACATACCAGAACAACTTATAAAAAATTATGGCAAGTGGGTTTGATGAATTAAAATTCAACGAATAATCATGATTTGCAGGCATGCAATATGAACAAAAAATATATGATTTCAAATATGTATTGTTTGGCAAAGAATATCATTAAATTGTCATCAAATTTTAATGACATTTCGGCGTCTAAATATAACATTACATCCTGGATTTATTTATAATATAGTGCTTATGATCAATTAACTAATAAATTGCTATTCATGAAATTTTATTTTACATCTACTAATGCAGCCATACTAGATTCAATTTGTCACACCCCAACTAACCCCCTTTAAGGCGCGTGACAGAGGCAGACAATTCAGGCAAACTAAATTTTCATCGATACTCACCTTGATTTGCTGAATTAGGACCTAAAGCGTGATGAATTAGTCTAAATAAATTGCCGTAAACATATGTGATACATTGTTTGTCATAATTGATTCACTCTTATTCGGAAGAGTGAAAATTCATATCATCAAAATATATAAATTATACATAACTGTTAAATTTAACATAATAAAAGTATATCGCAAAAGCTGTACAAGTTATACCTGATTACTCGCCCCATTGCTCCTCCCTGCTTGAAAGACAACAATGTAGAGTGAGCAACGAAGAACTCAACAAAATAATCAGGACTAAAATAAATTTTTATATATGAAAAAGAAACAACATCACACGCTCAAATGAACTTTACATGTTTACACAAAAGTCACAACATGTTAAATTTGTGCAAATATGAAAAAAAAGTAGGTAGTATAGAAAATTATGATTGCTGTATAAAAAACATGTATAGTCATAAGTATTTTCATAGTAATGCAATCATAACAATATCATCATAAAAGTGTCATCATAGTAGAGTCATCGTATCAATGTAATCATCGCATAATAATGTTGCTTGTAAATGTATGCGTCTTAATTATTTTCATATTATCATACCATGAGTAGTCACCATGCCCCATATATCATATAAAATATCGATAAAAGTTGACCCCCAATATATCAGTTATCAAAAGCCCCCTTGATAGCAACACTTTTCTACATTTTGTCACCATTTGAACACAACGATTTTCAGAGTTTCGTGATTGTTTGAACAACAGAAGCCTGAATTATCACATCACTTCATAATATATTTATAAGCACTCATGCAATAGTCTACATATAACATTTTTTTTGTGATATTTCTTAAAGCATAATGCCTGTAGCATAAATTCATATGTATTTCATATATCCCTTGTATGAATTATTACAAATGAATACCCGCAGATAATTAATATTATAAACATAGTCATATGTATCATAGCATGATCATGGCATAATAATATCACTTGCATTTTAAGAAAAAATCATCTTGGATTCATACATTCAATGCAAGTATTCATTCACAATATGTAGTAAATTTTAAACGCATTAATGTCAAATGTGGAATCTCATGAAAACCTATAGAAAATTATTTTTTTTAAATTAGTGCAAGCTTCTATCACCTGACCTCGAGCTCGTTGCCTTGTATAAACAACTTGAAATTCTTAGACAACGTAAGCTTTCATAAAAATTAGTTCATAATGTGAATTGACCCAAAACATGTCTTAAATACCAACACATACCTCAAACGAGCTTCTCAGCATAACCAAATCTTTCCGATTCGCCCAAACTTCTTCTTTCTTCATTTTGACACCTCAATCCTCCTTTTCCCTTCACGGATTTAATATTAAAACCCACATGAAACTCGTAAACTAAGTTCCATGCTTTTGACAAAAGGAATGTGTTGTTTCTCAGCTTCTTGACATCAGTTTCTAAAATACATACAGGCTCTTCAATATTAGTTAAATTCTTTGCATGTTTTCATGTGAAATCCTCTACTTTGAATTTGAAACCCATTTTCTCGGTATTGAAATGTGAAACACATTTTGAATATCTGACATATTTGCTGATAACGCTAATTTGTAGGCAACTGGACCGATCCTTTCTATAATTTCAAAAATATTGAATAATCTTGCTTTCCTGATGAAGTCTAGTTGTACCTTTCATAGGTCTGACTTTCAAAAATACAAAATCACCAATCTCAAATTCTACTACTTTGTGTTTTGGGTCATAATATTTTTGCTGTCAATCCTGAACAGCTTCCAATCTATCTCTGATTAATCTGATTTTCTTTGTAGGTTCATCAACTATATCATGACTTAACATTTGACGTTCACCAACTTCGACCAAACTCAATGGAATTCTGCATTTTTTGCCATATAGTGCTTCATAAGTAGCCATTTTGATACTAGACTAATATCTATTGTTGTAGGCAAACTCAATCATTAGAATATGATCTTTTCAACTGCCTCAAAAGTTGAAAACATAAAGCCGCAACAAATTTTCCAATATCTGAATTGTTTATTTAGATTGTTCGTCAGTTTGTGGATGAAAAGTAGTACTGAAATGTAGCTTTGTATCCAAACTTTGCTGAATGCTTTTCCACAACCTGAACGTAAATCTTTCATCTCTGTCAGAAATCATAACTTTTGGAATACTGTTCAAACTGATAATTTCTTTGACATACAATCTAGACAACTTTTCAACTGAATTTGTCTGATTGGCAAAAAGTAAATTGATTTGGTTAGCTTATTAGTAATGACCCAAATACTATTGTGGCTCAGTCTAAATCGAGGAAATCCCTTAACAAAATCCATGGTATTGTTTTTCCATTTCCATTTCCATGCAGTTACAGAAAATGATTGTAGCAATCCATTGGGTCTCAGATGCTCAACCTTTACAATCTGCATGTTTGATATTGAGATACATATTGAGGAACATCCTTCTTCATACCTGACAACCAGAATACTAATTTCAAATCTTTGTACATTTTAGAGCTGCTTGGACGAATTCTGTCCTGAATGATGAACTTCATATATAATTTTCTATCTCAATTAAGAATCAGCAGTACCCATTACCGCAATTTATTTCTAATAATGTCATTAATCAACAGTCATATCTGACATCTTTCTTGATTGAAATTGTTTCAGGAGTCTCAGATATTCACTATCACCTTTTAGAGCTGCCTAGATTCCATCTATCAAAGTAGGTTGCACTATCAACTGATGTAAATATTCACTATCTTCTGGTCTTCTAACTTCCAACTATAAGAAATCAATTTATTTAATCAAACTCTGACATTTGAGTGATAATACATCTTGCACTGCTTGTTGATTTACGACTTAATGCATCGACAACTATATTTGCTCGGCCAGAAAATTACTGTATATTCAGATCATAATCTTTGATCCGCTCTAACCATATTCACCGCCTCAAATTCATTTTTTTTGTGTGAAAATGTACTTTAAACTCTAATGATCAATGAAGGCTTCACATTTCATGCCATTCAAATAATTTTGCCAAAACCTTGAGTGCAAACGCTTCAACAACTAACTCCAGATCATGCTCAAATTATTCCTCTCATGTGGCTTCAATTGTCTATATGCATGGACTATCATCTTTTTATTTTGCATTAAAATGCAACAAGCCTTGCAAAGATGCGTCATTTTAAATTTGAAATCCTTTTCTACCTGATGAATAGCTCATTGGAGCAGTAGTCAAATATTTAAACTCTTGAAAATTGTGCTCACATTTTGCATTTTACTCAAATTTGATGTCTTCACTCATCAGCTTGGACGAAGGAATAACTATTTGTGGAAAACCCTTTACGAATCTCTTTTAAGATCCAATCAAACTAAGAAAACTACATACCTCAGTAATATTCTTTGGAGTAGGCCATTTCACAATTGCCTTCAACTTTTGAAGATCTACTGAGATTTCTTAGTCGCAGGATATTCTGAGGATAAATTTTGAGTGAGTGAAGGTGAATGAGTCTCTTGAGAGGGGATTTCTTTGTTTTGAGAAGATGAAATATCTTCTTGAGGTAATTCATCGAATGAAGACATGTCCGTGTGGGTGGTGAATTGCGGAATTGAACGATTTTCTGTAGAGAAAGAAGGGGAAGGAAAAGTGTTTTCATAGAAAAGAACATTTCATGATACAAAAATTTTTCCAGTTGAAATGTCATAGACTCTATAGCCCTTTTGAGTGTATGGATACGCTAAGAAAAGACATCGAATGTCTCTGGGATCAAACTTGGTTGGTCGCTGATGGTTTGTTGAAGCAAAACAAAGACACCCAAACACGTGTAAATGATTATATGTGGGTTGTGTTTGGAAGAGCATTTTGAAAGGAGTCTTTCCTTGGAGAATGGATGTTGCTGTTCTGTTAATTAGGTAGGCAACAATTAAGATTGCATCTTCCCACATTTTTTTGGGTAAATTGGCTTGAAACAATAAGACTCGGGCTATGTTGAGTGGATGATGATGTTTTCTTTCGGCTACACCATTTTGTTGTGGAGTGAAAACACAACTGGATTGCTGAATGATGTCTTTGTCGAGATAAAGATTCCTCAATATGAATTCAGCACCATTATTACTTCAAATGATTTTGACCTTTAGACTGAATTATGTTTCAAGAAGGTTTATGAACTTAATGATGCATGAATGTGTATTTGATTTATGGTTCATCAAATAAGTACATGTGCATCGAGTATAATCATCAACAATTGTTTGAAAATACTGTGCTTATGTGATTGAAGGAACTTGGTATCCTTCCCAAATGTCAACGTGAATTAATTTAAAAGGTGTTTTTGAGCGAATAGAACTTGTTTGAATAGATGAATTAGTTTGTTTAACCAATGGATAAATTAAACATACAAAAGCATTAAATTTTCTTGTCTTTAATTGCGAAAGGAAACAAATTGGAAACTTTATTTGATGGGTGGCCTAGACGTATGCCAGAGGTTTGGGGATGGTGAAGTACCAACATTGCACTTGCTCTTTTGTGGAGTATCAAGGTAGTAGAGTCCTCCTCTTTTAGTTCCCATCCCAATCATCTTTTCTGATTGTTGGTCCTGTAGCACACAGTTTGGTTATTAAAAATGACAACACATTGTGAATCAATAACAAATTTGCCTATGAAAATCAAATTTAATTTGAAGGGACACAGAGAACATTTTGTAGAATGAAGTCATTAAAATTGATGTTTTCTATGTGCGTGACAGTTGTAATAGTTCCTTTAGACAAATGAATTTTTCAATTGGTAGTCAGTAGGTTGGTTGAATATACAATGTGATCTGTTGTTCCTGTGTCAAGAATCCAACACATTTCTTTACCAAAAAACATAGGCATAAAAAGTTTTACCTGAGATATCACTCATGGCTGATGTACTGCCAACATGATTAGCCATTGAATTAGATTTGTTCTTTGCAAGTATTGACATGAGACTTTGATATTGTTTGGCTATAAGGGTGAATTGTGCAGAACTTGTCGATGTATTGACATCCGCATGGTTGGCTTTGGAAGCAAAATTTTTCCGTTCAAATTTGTTGTCGGTTGGATTGGCCCTTTGCAGCTGTCTACAGTCATTGATGGTATCCCTGCCATCCACAATAATTGCATTTGAGATGTGCTTGACATATGTCTGTGGTATGCCCAATTTTGTCACATATTTCACACTTTAAATGAGGACTTTTAGGCGTGAAAACGCTCTCTGGTTTCCGTGTGTTATTCATCATGGCAAAAGTCGAAGCGTTCGACTACGACACACTTCCATTGTTCATCTTACGCTGCTTTTCCTCTTGGAGCGTGAGAGAATGTGTCTTGCTGACATTGGGAAGGGGATCCATGAGCAAAATCTGTCCTCTTATACCAGTGTATGTTTCATTAAGGCCCATGAGAAATTTCATGGTTTTATGATTTTGTTGAAACTGCATCACTTCCTTCATGGCACCACACGTGCATTTAGGAATGTTATTGAGGGTGTCACGTTCATCCCATAGGCCTTTGAGCTTAGTGTAATCAACTCCAACTGTCATATCGCCTTGCTTGCAATCGTGGATGGCTTCTTCGACATGAAAAATACGAACGCTGTTGGTACAAGAAAAACGTTCCTTCAAGTCGAGCCATATTTCATGGGCATTCTCATTGTATATTATATTTGCTCCAATGTCTTCTGCAATTAAATTAAACAACCATGCCNTCTAAAAATTTCCCTCTCATTTTTGTGAGGACTTACTCCACGTAGTGAGATTAAGGCTTTGTTGTTGTTGTTGTTGTATTTTTGTGAGGACTTAAAAAAAACACTTTTAGGTTTTCTGTGAGCACAAGCTCTTTGATCAATCACTCCTCTTAGTGACAGAACTTTTAATTAAAGATGGCCATCAAATACTAAGGGTTTATGGTATGGTGCAATAGTTTAGTTTTAGAGTTAATTGTGGGGGATGAAAAATTAATCAAGATCCCATGTTTCAGTCTTTTTGGGTTATTTTGGAATTTGGTCTACTTGTGAGTGGATTTAGTTTACCTTGCCTGACCAAATGATCATTATCAACAACCATGGGTTGTGTCCTCCATGGGGACTTGTGTCGGTCAACTTTTTGATATATTTGAAAGTATTGTATATGAAAATAATTTTTAAAATTTAATTTAATATAATAGATATATAGTTTGGGTTTTGAAAGTAGTATGTTTTAATTTTTGAAAAATGAGACCAAATGGATCCCATTTCTCCAATAGTTTGCATAATTGTGCCCGATACCGTGAATACTACACCCTCCCGAAAGATAAGTGTAGATCTTGGCGATAGACCCAATCCTGCAAACTAAGAGATTTGTGACATCCGTTTGGTCTGCGAACCTTTTATTATATGATCGACAAGTTCCCCTATTTAATACAAAAATTAAATATGGTTTATTTTACCTGGGTTCCAAGTTCCCTATAGAGACAAACCCATATTAATTAATTACATCCCAAGTGACGAGAGTCACTTGAGAAAACTCTCGATAATGATAAGTGGTTCTAGTATTCAAGAATTCAAGGTTCAGGTTTCAAGGCAGGACGTGGAAAAAACAAGTGGGAGTAGCTCAAGTGAGAACAATCCTTTCAGGAGTCCAAAGGAAGTAAATGGTAGGGGATGTCACAGATTATGAGGGAAATCCTCAGTGACCTCCCAAACTATCCTACTGTGTGACTGCATTTTAGAGACGATATTAATTAAGTGTTTGATCCTGTCAATTTTATTATTTGGGACTTACATATGCATAACACTCGATTATGCAAATAGCCTGCAGAAATAAGAGAGTTTACGTCGTGTCACACGACAATCTCGGAACCTAAAGCGGGTTACGACTTACGCTGCACAACATGGTTGTACAGGAGCCTAAAAAGGGAGTGAGGATTTACGTCGCGCCAGGCGAGCTACCTCGAAGTCCTATGTGCTGTTATTATACTAGGAATGTATAATGCTGAAGAAGATCCTCTTGCTGCTCGGTCTGAATTCCTCGTCGTGCTGCCCACAAAGTTGGCTCCGAGCTTCTGTCGTCGTGACAGCTCCAGGTTTTAAGTGTTTGAGATTGGTGGTTTATGCTTCACAGTTTTGGTGTCAATATTTGGTTTTTTTTTTGTTTCGGTTTTGATTTCAGTTCTAGTCCCTATAGTCAAATTGTAGTTAAATAAAATGTACTTGAAAGGTAAAATGCAGTAAAATAAAATGCTGTAGATAAACTGTAAAAGCGTACCTGGGCATATGCTACTGTTGTACGATTAATATTGTGATCATAGTATGATTTGCAGCATATTTAAACATACTTGCAATAAAAATAAATAAGACAAGAAGACCCACATGAAAGTCATAAAAACAAGTAGTAGAAATCACAAGCGAAAGAAACCTGTAACCACATATGACAGCTCAGGACTAGGTATAAGACATTGGTAAAAGTGGGGGCTCAAAGCTGGGCTGTGTGCTTCCCGACCTTGAGTAAGAGTTGTCAACTCGACAATTTACAAGAAGTAGTTCTTAACCTCAATCCAAATGACTAACCATGAACTTTTATAAATTTTCATAGAAAAATTATTTGATTTTCCTGCAAAAGCTCTTGTTTAAGTCTTTTTTATGCAGTGTTCTTTTTAACATGGGAAAGAGATTTTTATTTTATTTTTGTAAATATTTTGTAAAGTCGTACAGTCCACAGGCTAGTCACTCTAATCGTTCTAGAACTACTGACAACCTAAGAGTGTCGGGGGCAACGATCCCACCAAGAATTGACGAATAGTATAATGGATCCTTTCCTCTTTCTTGTTGAAGATCCTTGAGGCAGAGGATACTATTTTAATAATCCCACTTCGTATTCCTCGTTTAAGCACACATAAGCAATGACGTCATCACTTTCGCCACCTAGACCTTAAACTCATCCTAGTCCGATGATCCATATGTGACGTTAACAAATTTCCCCAATTGCTAGGGGGATTTGAGTGTAATATTCAAGCTCAAATTCCGGTGCACTGGGTTTCATTATTGGTTAAGTCATTGAGGGAATTTCACTGTTGGTTTAATTAAGGAAACATGAAGTACGTCTCGGTGCATCCTGGTGTCTAGTTTCTTGATCAGTTTGTGAATTAGAGTCAAGTGCCAAGTTTCATTATTTATTCAAAAATTATGTGGATTAACGTTCACCTAGGGTGTGCTCCTAAAATCTAGGAAGTCTATGCTGAGAAGTAGGTGGATGGACTCTCACCTAGGGTGTGCTCCTAAAATCTAGGAAGTCACTGCTGAGGATTAGGTGGATGAACTCTCACCCAAGTTGTGCTCCTAAAATCTAGGAAGCGTACACTGACGGCTAGGTGAATGGACTCTCACCTAGGGTGTGTGCTTAAGCTCTAGGAAGCCTACACTGAGGACTAGGTGAATGTACTCTCACCTAGGGTGTGCTCCTAAAACTCTAGGAAGCCTACTCTTTAACTTATGCTTAAGGTGATTTAAGGTTTTCTATATCTTCCAATTAATTAAATCATCAATCCACATCTTTATGACTTAATCATTTAAAAATAAATAAAAAAAAGAGGCCGAACCACTTCCAAAACTAGTAAAGCCAAAGAAACAAAAAAAAAAGCAAACGAATCGGCCTAAAAGTGTTTAAATAATAATCAAATGAAACTCAAGACTGTGGGCGAAATAACTTCTTAAATCCAACTCTAAACCGTGCGTAAATCAATGCTTAAAGGCTACATAAATCTCGCAAAAACAGTGCGTAGATTGCCTCAAAATCAGTCCATAAAAATGTCTCAAAACAGTGATTAAGACAACCCTGCAAATGATGGGTTTAATGCCTCCAAAATAGTAGACAAAGTTCTCAAAATCAACCATAAAACATTAATTTTTAAAATTCCTAAACAACTCTCATGTAAGCTCAAAACATCAATTTTAAATGTCCTAAAATCAGTTAGGAAATCCAGTCCAAAATAGTGTGTAAAATCTCCAAAATCAGTTAACAAACTGGCTCTAAAATAGTATGTGAATTAGTAGACAAAGTCCTAAAAATCGCAATTTTTAAACCCACCAAACAACAGGTAAAACAACCCCCAAAGGGAGACATTTGGAAATAAAAGAACATAGACCTGCAAAGAAGCATTGAAGCCCTGAAATAACGGTCCTCTTGAGCCTCGTAGTATTCCCGTTTGAGTGCTCGAAGTACGAAATCAACAAATGAGTATTTAAGATCGGTAAGTAAATGGTCATTGGAACCTCACAATGTTTGCATTTAAGTGCTTGAAACATAAAACTAACAACAGAGCATTTAAAATCAGCAAGTAAATAATCATTGGAACCTCATAATATTTGCATTTATGTGCTTGAAACATAAAACCAACAACTAAACATTTAAAATCAACAATAACATATAATCAAAATATTGTTATAGTTCTCCAAAATCAGTAAGAATGTATGACCAAAGCAGCATTTATAGTTCTCCAAAGATTGATGCCAAACATATGAATATACAATAATGATCGACACTTATCCGATGGAATGCAGTAAACATTTGTTACTAGTTGCATTAATATGACTAGTATCTTTTTTTTATTCATGTTATATTTGTCCAGTCAAAATAAATCACAGAAGCCTTCCTAAATTACATAATTTCGAACAAAGATTTTATAGAATGAAGAATCATATCATACTTCAATAGAATAGCAAATGAAATTGTCTTATGTTGAGAGAGAAGAACTGATTGATTTAGGACATGCACTCAATGATCAATGAAAACAAATTTTTAATTGAAAATAAAAGAATAAATTAAAGGAAAAGAGAGCTCCGAAAATATACGTGCAACTGTGCAAAGAGATTTTAGCTGCACAAGATACCAATCTCATGTGACCAAGAGGGACAACCAAACATTGTAGAGTCAGCGAAGCGACTTTCTAAGGCCTTGCACGCGGTGATCCCGTGGCCAGCTAATTCTAATCGCGAGTGTGCCGCTGGGTTTCGATCGAGAGGTGAAGTCGAACAGGAAAGGTGACGAGAATTTTGGGCGCGAGTAGGAGAGCCAACGGGAGAAGCGAAGCCGAGCAGGAAAAGTGAAGCCGAGCGAGAGAAAGGCTTCGGTGCAGAGGGGAGGTGAGTTCTTCGGTGCCGAGATGAAAGGTGAGTGGGAGAAACAAAAATGTAGGCGAGCGACGGAAGAGGTTTCTGTGGAGTGAGGAGGCGAAGCAGAAAAGTGAAGCTTGAACGCCAGGCGAGGGTTGCGATGGAGTCGAATGAAGCTTCTCCTACGTAATGAAGAAGGGCGAAGGCTTTCGGTGTAGGGAGGAGTGTCGATTTTTGAGTTTCGATCTTCGGTCGAGCGCCAGAGGAAGGAAACAAATCGATCTCGGTGCAGAGGCAGGGGGAAGACGAGTCGAGCTGGATTTCTATCGAGAGAGGGAGGCGAGTGCTGCGTGCTGTCTGGCGTGAGGAGACGAGAGGCGAGCGTCTTCGGTGCGTGAGGCAGAGAGGGGGAGAAGGCGAGCGAGGTCGTGCGAGAAGAAGCGAGCAGTGGGTTTCAGATCATACGCGGGGAAGAAGACGAGAGCGGGGCTTTCTGGGTGAGTCGGGAAGATACAAGAGTGGGAGGCAAAGCAGGTCGTGGTTTACGATGCAGGGAGGAGGCGAGCAGGCGAGTGCGGGAGAGGGTCCCGCGAGAAGGTGAGGCGTGTGAGCGGTAGAGGCGAGTAGGCGAGTGAGGGAGATGTCGATTCGAGAGAGGGGTTTCGGTGCAGAGGAGAATGGACGAGTGGGAGAAGAAGAGGGGACCGAATGCTAGGAAGGAGCTAAGCGGGATCTCATATTCGAGGAATTCCAAAAAGTTTATTATGCGATAATGGGCGGGTAATTGATGAATTTCTTAGGGGGGAGGAGTTTTATTTGGCATATAATAACTCCTAATTTAATTTCATTAAAACAGGATTAAATATTTCATTTGAAATTTGAAATTCAAATTACTTAACTCTTGTTCAGGCTCGAGTCCAGCCTGAATCAAATCCGAGTTGAACATGAGTTGAGTTCGGGCCCGCATCCCGCTAAAAAGAATACATCGATTTCCGTGTCATTTTTGTGCGATCGTAGCCCTAGCAATATGGGTGTTCTTCCTAGATAAAGTCGACGTTCCGGACACATTGGTGTGGTTCGTTTCGTCATTCGGGGTCATCCAGACAAGTTTGCCGACGGGCGAGTCGATCAAGTCAAAGTCGTGTGTGGTGCAGTGAGTGCATGAATTGTAGCGTTCGCGAGTAATCGAGTCACAAAGGGTTCGCCTAAGGCTGTTTGATCTTATAGGAACTCATTTTCGGGCCCTCTACATGTCGGTCCTTAGCCATTGCAACTAGAAGTTAAGTGCTTGGAACCACTCATGCGAGTTCTTCACAAAAAATGAGTCAAGAAGTGGCTTGAAGTTCTACGGGATGTGGGCTCCATTGCTAGTCCGCTAGGATGGTCAATAAGAACTCCTAAAGCTAGATCTTAGGTTCTAAGAGTAGGAGACTAAGACCTCACTAAAAATGAGGTCAACAACTTGTAGACTTGGAGTGAATATTTATTTAATGGAACAATTTTAAGTTGACGTCAACTAATAGAGGACTATATGTCATACCAAGTGTATCAAATGATTTATAGCATAGGGGGTTGAGCCATTAGGTAAAATTTGGGCTTTGGCTTTGATTGTATTATAATATTAGCATTTTTGTAGTGCACCAACCAATCAAAAGGCACCAATCTTAATCGCTCGTTTTTTTTGTGACATTTGGTACAAACGCTTATAATCGAAGAATATGTAATATAACCTTAATAGTGTCAGATTTTTTAAGAGTGATCATATAGGTACATTAGATATAACATTAGCTCATTATGTGCTTAGATTTGTTACATCTTGGGTGCATAAGGCGATATTGATGTTAACTCCTAATTACGGGAGCTAAAACAATGGCTGGTTCGGGGCGCTGTACAATGCCTGATTCGGGAGTTTCGAACTACAGGGCTAGCCTGCTTGGCATCGCAGAATCGAGAGCATCGCAAAAGGCAGAGCGAAGTTCTCGAATCCTTGAGAGGAAACGTGATTGCTGGAGTTCTTGCGCGAAGGCGGGAAGAATCGCAGTGGGGATCGCGAACTATAGCGATCTGACTTTGGGGACCATGAATCAGCTGCTTTAGGGAGTGCTCTCTGGATATCTCTAGGCTTTCCACTCTCTTCCTTTGTGTATAGAAGCTTCCTCCGTCCAGAGAGAGCCTGTAAATTGCTGTCTTAGGTATGTAGGGAGTCAGTTCTTGGTGTGTTTCTTTTCAGATCTCTTGTGTGGAGTTATTTTCCTCTTTGTGGGATGTATCAGAGGTGGTAGTGGTTCAACTGTACTCACCTTCTGTCACCCCTACACAGTCATTTTCCCTTCCCACAGGTTATTACTGCTGACCCGCTTTCCTATCTCCTTTTATGCTTCTCCCAATAACCCCACTACCGTTGCTGACCACCTACAACTTTTTCCCACATGTTGTCCTGCAGTTCCACACCATCCTTTCGCTGCCACTCGCCTCCCGTGACTGCCGTCATTCCTCCTAGTCATCTCCATCCCACTAGTTGAACTCCACCACCCATTGGAATACGTTTAGAAGTACTTGCTTGTGTCATTCTATGTTTTGTGTCGTTATTTTTTTATTTGAGTCATGGTGAAACCCTATTTTAATATTAATGAAAATTTTCTGTGTTTTCCGAACTAGTTTCGGTTTAAGATATACTCCAACAACACAAAAAGTGATACAACAACAAAAACAACAACATGAAAAGTGATGAAAAGTTATAAATATATTTGTACTTATAAAAAGAATTCATGTGCAAACAATGTCAATAATGAGCCAGAGCAAGATACAACAAATTTTATTTCAATATTCCATAATTAGAATTCAATTACCATTATAACCTGATTAAATGAAACATCATAGCCAAAAGGAAAAAAATGAAACAAGAAGAGCACTGACAGGACTTCCTAAAATACAAATGAAGTACATGAATTTTAAAAATATCAAAATAAAATCTATTATTAGAAAAATGTCTTTGTGGCAATGGTCCAATAAACATACCAGAACAACTTATAAAAAATTATCGCAAGTGGGTTTGATGAATTAAAATTCAACGAATAATCACGATTTGCAGGCATGCAATATGAACAAAAAATATATGATTTCAAATATGTATTGTTTGGTAATNCTTTGTGGCAATGGTCCAACAAACATACCAGAACAACTTATAAAAAATTATTGCAAGTGGGTTTGATGAATTAAAATTCAATGAATAATCACGATTTGCAGGCATGCAATATGAACAAAAAATATATGATTTCAAATATGTATTGTTTGGTAATGAATAACATTAAATTGTCATCAAATTTTAATGACATTTCAACGTCTAAATATAACATTACATCCTGAATTTATTTATAATATGGTGCTTATGATCAATTAACTAATAAATTGCAATTCATGAAATTTTATTTTACATCTACTAATGCAGCCATACTAGGTGTCACACCCCAACTAACCCCCTTTAAGGCGCGCGACAGAGGCAGACAATTCAGGCAGACTAAATTTTCATCGATACTCACCTTGATTTGTTGAATTAGGACCTAAAGCGTGATGAATTAGTCTAAATAAATTGCCGTAAACATATGTGATACATTGTTTGTCNTCAATTTGTCACACCCCAACTAACCCCCTTTAAGGCGCGCGACAGAGGCGGACAATTCTGGCAGCTAAATTTTCATCGATACTCACCTTGATTTGCTAAATTAGGACCTAAAGCGTGATGAATTAGTCTAAATAAATTGCCGTAAACATATGGATACATTGTTTGCATAATTGATTCACTCTTATTCGGAAGAGTGAAAAATCATATCATCAAAATATATAAATTATACGTAACTGTTAAATTTAACATAATAAAACTACATCCAAAAAATACTGTACAACCTTCCAAAACTATAAATACAAAAGCTGTACAAGTTATACCTGATTACTTGCCGCATTGCTCCTCCCTGCTTGAAAGACAACAATGTAGAGTGAGCAACGGAGAACTCAACAAAATAATCAGGACTAAAATAAATTTTTATATATGAAAAAGAAACAACATCACACGCTCAAATGAACTTTACATGTTTACACAAAAGTCACAACATGTTAAATTTGTGCAAATATGAAAAAAAAGTAGGTAGTATAGAAATTTATGGTTGCTGTATAAAAAACATGTATAGTCATAAGCATTTTCATAGTAATGCAATCATAATAATATCATCATAAAAGTGTCATCATAGTAGAGTCATCGTATCAATGTAATCATCGCATAATAATGTCGCTTGTAAATGTATGCGTCTTAATTATTTTCATATTGTCATACCATGAGTAGTCACCATGCTTCATATATCATATAAAATATCGATAAAGGTTGACCCCCAATATATCAGTTATCAAAAGCCCCTTTGATAGCAATAGTTTTCTGCATTTTGTCACCATTTGAACACAACAATTTTCAGAGTTTCGTGACTGTCTGAACAACAGAAGTCTGAATTATCACATTCCTTCATAATATATTTATAAGCACTCATGCAATTGTATACATATAATATTTTTTGTGATATTTCTTAAAGCATAATACCTGTAGCATACATTCATAGGTATTTCATATATCCCATGTATGAATTATTACAAATGAATACCCGCAAATAATTAATATTATAAACATAGTCATACGTATCATAGCATGATCATAGCATAATAATATCACTTGCATTGTAAGAAAAAATCAGCTTGGATTCATACATTCAATGCAAGTATTCATTCACAATATGTAGAAAATTTTAAAACGCATTAATGTCAAATGTGGAATCTCATGAAAACCTATAGAAAATTATTTTTCTTAAGTTAGTGCAAGCTTCTATCACCTGACTTGACGAAGCAGCTCTACGACGAGTTTCCTCACGCTCGCCTCGAGCTCGTTACCTTGTGTAAACAACTTGAAATTCTTAGACAACTTAGGCTTTCATAAAAATTAGTTCATAATGTGAATTGACGCAAAACATGTCTTAAATGCCAACACATACCTCAAACGAGCTTCTCAGCATAACCTAATCTTTCCGATTTGCCCAAACTTCTTCTTTCTTCATTTTGACACCTCAATCCTCCTTTTCCCTTCACGGATTTAGTATTAAAACCCACACGAAACTCGTAAACTAAGTTCAACGCTTTTGACAAAATGAATGTGTTTGTTTCTCAGTTTCTTGACATCAGTCTTGCATGTCATTGTTTTCATGTGAAATCCTCTACTTTGAATTTGAAACCTATTTTCTCAGTATTTAAATGTGAAACACATTTTGAATATCTGACAGATCCGCTGATAACGCTAATTTGTAGGCAACTGAACCGATCCTTTCTACAATCTCAAAAATATTGAATTATCTTGCTTTCCTGACGAAGTCTAGTTGCCTTTCATAGGTCTGACTTTCAAAAATACGAAATCACCAATCTCAAATTCTACTACTTTGTGTTTTGGTTCATAATATTTTTGCTGTCAATCCCGAACAACTTCCAATCTATCTCTGATTAATTTGATTTTCTTTGTAGGTTCATCAACTAAATAATGACTTAACATTTGACGTTCACCAACTTCGACCAAACTCAATGGAATTCTGCATTTTTTGCCATATAGTGCTTCATAAGTAGCCATTTTGATACTAGACTAATATCTATTGTTGTAGGCAAACTCAATCATTAGAATGTGATCTTCCCAACTGCCTCAAAAGTTGAAAACATAAAGTCGCAACAAATCTTCCAATATCTGAATTGTTTATTCAGATTATCTGTCAGTTTGTGGATGAAAAGTAATACTGAAATGTAGCTTTGTATCCAAACTTTGCTAAATGCTTTTCCACAACCTGGATGTAAATCTTTCATCTCTGTCAGAAATCATAACTTTTGGAATACTGTTCAAACTGATAATTTCTTTGACATACAATCTAGACAACTTTTCAACTGAATTTGTCTGATTGGCAAAAAGTAAATTGATTTGGTTAGCTTATTAGTAATGACCCAAATACTATTGTGGCTCAGTTTGAATCGAGGAAATCCCTTAACAAAATCCATGGTATTGTTTTCCCATTTCCATTAAGTTACAGAAAACGATTGTAGCAATCCAGATGCTCAGCCTTTACAATCTGACATGCTTGATATTGAGATATATATTGAGCAACATCCTTCTTGATACCAGACAACCAGAATACCAATTTCAAATCTTTGTACATTTTAGAGCTGCATGGACGAATTCTGTCCTGAATGATGAACTTCATATATAATTTTCTATCTCAATTAAGAATCAACAGTACCCATAACTGCAACTTATTTCTAATAATGTCATTAATCAACAGTCATATCTGACATCTTCCTTGATTGAAATTGTTTCAGAAGTCTCAGATATTCACCATCACCTTTTAGAGCTGCCTAGATTCCATCTATCAAAGTAGGTTGCACTATCAACTGATGTAAATATTCACTATCTTTTGGTCTTCTAACTTCCAACTATAAGAAATCAATTTCTTTAATCAAACTCTGACATTTGAGTGATAATACATCTTGCACTACTTGTGGATTTACGACTTAATGCATTGACAACTATATTTGCTTGGCCAGAAAATTACTGCATATTCAAATCATAATCTTTGATCCGCTCTAACCATATTCACCACCTCAAATTCATTTTTTTTGTGTGTGAAAATGTACTTTAAACTCTAATGATCAATGAAGGTTTCACATTTCATGCCATTCAAATAATTTTGCCAAAATCTTGAGTGCAAACGCTTAAACAACTAACTCCAGATCATGCTCAAATTATTCCTCTCTTGTGGCTTCAATTGTCTATATGCATGGACCATCATCTTTTTATTTTGCATTAAAATGCAACAAGCCTTGCAAAGATGCGTCATTTTAAATTTGAAATCCTTTTCTACCTAATGATAGCTCACTGGAGCAGTAGTCAAATATTTCAACTCTTAAAAATTGTGCTCACATTTTGCATTTCACTCAAATTTGATGTCTTCACTCAGCAGCTTGAACGAAGGAATAACTATTTGTGGAAAACCCTTTACAAATCTCTTGTAATATCCAATCAAACTAAGAAAACTACATACCTCAGTAATATTCTTTGAAGTACGCCATTTCACAATTGCCTTCAACTTCTGAAGATCTACTGAGATTCCTTAGTCACAGGCTATTCTGAGGATAAATTTTGAGTGAGTGAAGGTGAATGAGTCTCTTGAGAGGGGATTTCTTTGTTTTGAGAAGATGGAATATCTTTTTGAGGGAATTCATTGAATGAATGCATGTCAGTGTGGGTGGTGAATTGCGGGATTGAACGATTATCTGTAGAGAAAGAAGGGGAAGGAAAAGTGTTTTAACATTCCGTGATACAAAAATTTTCCCGGTTGAAAGGTCATAGACTCTATAGCCCTTTTGAGTGTATGGATACCCTAAGAAAAGACATCGAATGTCTATGGGATCAAACTTGGTTGGTCAGTGATGGTGTGTTGAAGCAAAACAAAGACACCCAAACACGTGTAAATGATCATATGTGGGTTGTATTTGGAAGAACATTTTGAAAAGAGTCTTTCCTTGGAGAATGGATGTTGGTGTTCTGTTAATTATGTAGGCGACAATTAAGATTGCATTTTCCCAAAATTTTTTGAGTAAATTGGCTTGAAACAATAAAACTCGGGCTATGTTGAGTAGGTGACGATGTTTTCTTTCGGTTACACCATTTTGTTGCTAAGTGAAAACACAACTGGATTGCTGAATGATGTCTTTGTTGAGATAAAAATTCCTCAATATGAATTCAACACCATTATTACTTCAAATGATTTTGACCTTTAGATTGAATTATGTTTCAAGAAGATTTATGAACTTAATGATGTATGAATGTGTATTTGATTTATGATTCATCAAATAATTACATGTGCATCGAGTATAATCATCAACAATTGTTTGAAAATACCGTGCTTATGTGATTGAAGGAACTTGGTATCCTCCCCAAATATCAACGTGAATTAATTTAAAAGGTGTTTTTGAGCAAATAGAACTTGTTTGAATAGACGAATGAGTTTGTTTAGCCAATGGATAAATTAAACAAAAAAGCATTACATTTTCTTGTCTATAATTGAGAAAGAAAACAAATTGGAAACTTTATTCGATGGGTGGCCTAGACGTATGCCTGAGATTTGGGGATGGTGAAGCACCGACATTGCACTTGTTCTATTGTGAAGTATCAAGGTAGTAGAGTCCTCTTTTAGTTCCCGTCCCAATCATCTTCTCCGATTGTTGGTCCTGTAGCACACAGTGTGGTTATTAAAAATAACAACACATTGTGAATCAATCACAAATTTGCCAATGAAAATCAAATTTAATTTAAAGGAAGGGACACAGAACATTTTATAGAATGAAGTCATTAAAATGGATGTTGCCTATGTGCGTGACAGTTGTAATAGTTCCGTTAGATAAGTAAATTTTTCAATTGGTGATACGGAATTTTGTAGTCAAGTGGTTGGCTGAATATACCATGTGATCCGTTGTTTCTGTGTCAAGAATCCAACACATTTCTTTGCCAAAAAAACAGAGGCACAAAAAGTTTTATCTAAGATATCACTCATGGCTGATGTACTGCCAACATGATTAGCCATCTAATTAGATTTGTTCTTTGCAAGTATTGACATGAGATTTTGATATTGTTCGGGTGTAAGGGTGAATGGTGCAGAACTTGTAGATGTATTGACATCTGCATGGTTGGCTTTGGAAGCACAATTTTTCCGTTCAAATTTGTTGTCTGTTGGATTGACCATTTGCAGCTACCTACAGTCATTTGATGGTGTCCCTGCCATCCACAATAATTGCATTTGAGATGTGCTCGACATATGTCTGTGGTATGCCCAATTTTGTCACATATTTCACACTTTAAATGAGGACTTTTAGGCGTGAAAACGCTCTCTGGTTTCCGTGCGTTATTCATCATGGCAAAAGTCGAAGCGTCTGGCTACGACACACTTCCATTGTTCATCATACGCTACTTTTCCTCTTGGAGTGTGAGAGAATGTGTCTTGCTGACATTGGGAAGGGGATCCATGAGCAAAATCTGCCCTCTTATACCAGTGTATGTTTCATTAAGCCCCATGAGAAATTTCATGGTTTTTTGATTTTGTTGAAACTACATCACTTCCTTCATGACACCACACGTGCATTTAGGAATGTTATAGAGGGTGCCACGTTCATCCCACAGGCCTTTGAGCTTGGCGTAATAAGCTCCAACTGTCATATCGCCTTGCTTGCAATCGTGGATGACTTCTTCGACATGGAAATTGCGAACGCTGTTGGTACAAGAAAAGCGTTCCTTCAAGTCGAGCCAAATTTCATGGGCATTCTCATTGTATATTATACATGCTCCAATGTCTTCTGCAATTAAATTAAACAACCATGCCTTGACAAGATTGTTGCAGCGCCTCTATTGTTGAAGTTTTGTGGACATCTCTGGTGGTTCCTTGATGGTGCCGTTAACGAAACCTTCTTTGTTTTTGATGCCGAGAGCCATCAACATGACACGAAACCAGGTATTGTAGTTTTCTCTATTCAGCGGTTGTGTAACGAGCACGAGACCGGGTTGATCTTAGTGGTGAAGATAAAAATGGGCTGTTCGGATTATCGAATTTTGCTAGATTCAGGCTTGACTGAATTTTGAGTTTTGTCTACCATGTGTTTCAACCTAGAGGGAGCGTGGGGGAGGCCATCGACAAGCTACGACTTCGAGATTTTACGAGAGAAGAAGAGGAGATGGTAATGCTCAGAATCATGTTTTCTCTGATACCATGTTAGAGAATAATGTATGAATCTCTTATTTTTTTCATTGTACAAAGAGAACTGATATTTATACAAAAATTTTAAGGTTTAGAATAAGAAAAGTAGACCAAAATAAGAACACAAATTATGCCTAAAGTTATGCCTATGCAATCAAGGCTATTTACAACATATTAGAGCAATTAGTACTACTGATTCATTCTTTATAGTCACATTAATAATTAATTGGAAACTCATAATTATACACTAATTGCTTAATTTCATCCGGATATTATGCACATAATTAATCCTACATTTAATTACTTCTGGATATCATGCGTGGGATTGATCCTCCTTAACACAATATCATCTGATATAAAACATGACATAGTGCCCACAAACATAATAATAAACCAAGAAACATAGGGCCAATTTTACATCATTTGGACTCAATGACCCAACAGCATAATTGTCCGAAAAGAAAATACATAACATAAGAATAAAAATGCAACAAAACTATCCTAAGATAACTAGACCCAATGACCCAAAATGCATCACATGCATTTTATTAGACAATCTTCACCAAACTTTCTATTGTATTTAGAATCTTAAAAGGCTTACTAATGAAAGGGATGCAGTAAGTTGTTTTTAGAGTGTACGCATATATTCTCTTGCCGCTATCCTACTTTTGGTAACATATTAGATTTCTTTTCATTAAAGTGAAACTAAAACCTTCTGGAGAGGTATGTGGCCATCAATGAGCGTTAACCGACCCTTAAAAGGCTTGTTGGAAAAATATTTTGTAGTATTTATTAGGGATGAATGGAAATGTTCTAAAGATAGAAGTGGCATTTACATACATACCTCCCAAATCCTATGTATTTGCATGTCCAACACCTAAAATTCACTTGTTATATTTCTACCACCCAAATCCTTCATATCAGAACAAAAACACCACTGTTTTATCTTTTAAATGTGGAACACACCTTTTCATGCATATAGACAAGGCGGCATACATATAAAAGTTAAAAGTTTAGGTTTTTAATATGTAATTACATAAGCATGGAGTGGTATGTATGGAAATCTCCCAAAATAAAATCNTCCCTCATTCCCTCCTGCCTGAAACTGAAATAAAATCCAAAATTTTATGAGTTCAACTTATTCAAAGAAACTATTTTGCAAAGTTTAGAGTTTAACTCCCTGCTAACTATGCTACTAAATAGACCTCTTCTAGTGAAAATTGTAGAATGAGCAATTGCATTTGGTTTTCCTAACACAATTCTCTTTCAGAAATCTTTTAAGGCACTCAAATGCACATTGAATGTTATCTGATCAAAGGATTATTAGTCGGTTGTCCGATGAAGTGGTCTAGAATCTCATTATTTGCAATCTTGAATCTATTGAAACCTAGCCCTCTCTTGAGAGGGGAACCCGATTTAGAGCTTGAAGAAGATTGGACTTTAGAGGAGGAGCTGAAGTTTAACATCGTTTATACACTGAAAGTCAGCAGATTCCTCTCCCTCTCGTGCAGTTGCTGACCACTGTCATTCACCACCCGTCAGACTATTTGTCACCACCTACTTTCAGTGAAGTCCCTTATAGAGGCACAACTTGCATTGCAAAATCTTAGTATACATTGTGAAACAGTGAATCACCTAGCAGAGCAACACATTGTTCAGTACACAGTGTAACAACACACTCCGAATGCGATGCAACGACACACCGCGATAGTGGTGTAACAATACACCCCATATACGGTACGAAAGTGCCTCACAAAGATGGTGTAATAACACACTATAAATACAATGCAACGACACGCCCTAGATATAGTGCGGCAACGCCTCTTGAAGACGGTGTAATAATGCACCCAGAACATGGTGATTTTCTTCTTACTCTTAAAGCTCCCTCTACACATCTCCTAGATTTGCTCTTTTATGACCAATAAATGTCATCACAACGCACTACTATTAATCTATGTGACCAACTACAACCTAATAGTCCACTGCTCATGCAACTTTCAACTCTAGCTTTTTGGGGCCTATGAATATCATCATATTTACCACTATGCTTACATGATCCACAACTCGTGCAATTCTAGACTTTAATCTTTACTGCCTACAAACATCATCACAACTCACCCATACGACCTACCTGATCAACTATGACCTATGTGGCTCACAACAGGTGCAGCTCCTAACTCCAGCCCCTACAATCTGCAAACATCATTGCAATTAACTACCATGACCTATGTGATCAACTACATTCTACATGACTTACAGCTTATGCAGCTTCCGACTTTGGCCCTTATTGCCTACGGACGTTATCATAGTTCACCACTACAACCTATGTAAACTCTGCGACTTACGAACGTCATCATAGCTCACAACTATATCATATGTGACCAACTATTGCCCATGTGATCCACAGCTTGTGGGGCTCTTAAATCTAGTCCATGCGGTCTACGGACGTCATTGCGACTCACTGCTACGGCAAAAGCAATCAATTACGACCTACATTGTCCACAACTCATGCAGCTTCTGACTCTGACACGTGCGACAAACATCAGCTCGCCACTACAACCTACGTGATCAATTACAACCTACATTGCCCACCACTCATGTAGCTTATGACTCTAGCCCTTGTTATTTTCGGACATCATCACAACTCACCACCACAACTTTTTGTAACCAACTACGACCTATGTGACCCATAACTCATGTAGCTTCTAAATTCCGCCTTTGTGAGCTACAAACGACATCACAACTCACCACTACGGCCTATGCGACCAAATATAGCTTGCATTGTTCATATCTTGCACGACTCTCAACTTTGACCTCTAAGGCCTACGATTGTTGTCACAACTTATCACCACGACTTACGTGCCTAACTCTGGCCTACGTGGTCCACAACTTCTACAACTCCTAACTCTGGCTTTTGCATCTTACAAAAATTATCATAACTCGCCACTACGGCCTATGTGACTAATTATGACCTATGTGATTCATAACTCGTGTAGCTCCTAATTCCGGTCGAGCTTACGAACATCATTACAGTCCACCACTACGGACTATACGAACAACTATAACTTATGTGGTTCACATCTTCCTACTGTGATCTCTGCAACCCATCGACACACTTGAAGCAACCATCTTCGATCCACTACTACAATGGATTTCAACTATGACATATATGACAAACTGATGCTACAACAACAATCTACAACATTACATGGACTTCTGCTTCCATAGTAATTGACTATGGCCCTTGTAGCATGCTATCATCGAGAATTACAACCATAACAAAACTATTATCAATGATCTACTATAGTGCATTTACCATGATCAACTTATAACGCCATCTTCCCTAATTTAGAAGAGTGAACATATATACTCACCATTCACAGTAGATTATTTCAACAGGGTTAGGCCTCGTGTTGCTTCCTCATTTCTAGAGTTTTTCATGTAAAAAATCAAGGTGTTTTCTCCTACTTACTTCTCTTTAATTATCCGAGTGTGTGTTGGGATTTTGTGTAACGCTAAGATGATAATTCCTTACTTCGCTGTCACGGAATTTTTGACACACATTAGTTTGGCGCCCTCTGTGGGAAACAAAGTCTCGTTCAATATTGTCTTCATGTTTGAGACAACAAGCTTCTATTTTGTTTTCTAATGATATACATTATCCAATTGGCGAATGAACCTCCTTGCACCTCATATCATTTTTAAAGCATTCTTCGATGTGGGGGGAATCCTTCACTGCAGTACTGAAAGGAAACACCCCTGACACAGTTGTAGTGGGGTAGTCTTCCCACATCTTATCATACATAAAGTGTATGATGACTTCTTCCAGACTTGTTGGGGGGGGGGG
>JXCR01127054.1:0-14256 GCA_002079205.1 Phalaenopsis hybrid cultivar
TGTAATTTTTGAAGATGTTAATGTCCTCCGTTATGATCTGAGGTTATTTAGTCAACTATTCACTGTTTTGGTTTACTGTTTTAGTTTATTGTTTTGGATAATAAAATCATGGGATAAGACACCTTTATGTGCTACTGGTTGGTTGCTCGACAAAGGATCGTGTTGCTTGTTCATAACTGAAGTTATGATTAAAAATTTTATGTAGTGCATTTTTGTGTACTTTTGAGCATATTTTCTGTAATAACTGTTAAAAAATAATACTAAAGAGAAACTTTTGAATCAATGACAAGCATCCATTAACCATCACAATAGTTTTTTTTAAGAAACGAACATCTCTTTTGAGTCGAATGAGAACAAGAATGAGAAATACAGAAGCGGAAGGCGAGGAGGATGTTCAAGGGTTTTAAAACTTAGTGGAAGTGAGGATGCATCATCAGGGTTGCATGTGGTGACCCACAACTGCGGGAGAACTCAATTGGGAAACAAGCAAGGTACGACACCCGTGCGTCGTTTGCAAGTATACTTTGAAGTGGAAGATGGGCCTCGAAGTATTGTGGTAGCCTCTTGCCTCTAGGCAAGCTTGAGGACAACGCCTCTTGCGTACAGGGGATGCTTCGATGCGTGCGTAAGTTTACTACACGAAGGAAGAAGGGAGGAGAAGAGGGCCTTTGTTTGCGGGTCTATCTATGTGAAGGTGGTCTCAGTGAACCGATGAGGGTCGTGTTGGAAACACTTTCAGGAGGTGACCAGCCGTACGATCTTGTTCAAAGGACACATTCAAGCTCTTTGAAGGAGAATAACGGGGAGAAAGGGCTCTGTATGCATGGTGAGAGAGCTGGAATGTGTGAAGGAAGTAGTGGAGAGGCAAACTGAATCCTAACATGCCACTTTTGACATGTAAAAGGAGCCGTACCACACCAAGCTGAGGTAAATGTATGGTTAGTGTTTATATTGTTTTCTTTTAGAATAAATAATAATTTTAATGTTAAATTAATGTTAATTATGATTGATATTAATTGATTTTTGTTAATCAATGTCAGAAATCAGAGGTAAAAGGAGTATTAGATTGGGTGCCAAGATGATTTATGGAGGTTGAGGTTTAATTTATTTTTGAATTTAACATAGTCAATTGAATGTATTAAGTGCTGATCTATGTTTCTAAAATAGACATAAGCATATATGTTGGGAGCGAAGAGAGTTGAAGGCAGCGGAAGAAAAAGGTACAGATTAATTGAAGTTAAGGTTTAATTTATTTAATTAAATTTTATGTTATTAAAATATTAATATTATATTATATTATATTTTACAATAACAAAGTCTAAGAAGATTTAGAGATTGGAAGTCAGTGAGATAAGCAAGCAAGGGTAAAGTGAGTAATTATGTTTGTACATTACAATAATGTTTCTTCTAATTTAATTTTTTTTATTTATGCTTTATTTCATTGAGACTTAGACGACAATGATATCTTCATATTATTAGGCAAGAAGTATGCATGTTACTAGACATGCATAAACATAACGTGTGGACCTTCACTAGTGGTCTTATGATTGACAAATCCGTCGGTTGAAAGCTTCTGCTGGACAAAAGATTCTGTTGGTTGGCACATTATATCGATCAACCGGATTATAAAGTCGATCGACTATTTGTTGATGAGTTCTCCGCTCTGCCGTCTGAACCTCGCTTGTGCGCCTCTGTTGTCGACTGTCCAATTTCTTTGAGATGCATGCTAGCATATTTGTAGTATAAATATTAGTTTTCTGATTTTTCTGCTCCTTGATGACGACAACTACGATAAGGACAGAAAAATTATTAAGCAACAATTGATATAGAAATCAAGAAAATTAATTCAATAATCAAGTCTCTCTTGTTTTTCACGCCCAGTAAATCCTATAAATAGGGTTAGAGTCTTAGTGCTTTCTATTTTTTTATCGGCACTCTGGGTCTTTCGATTGACACCATGACCGATGGTTTGAGTAAGAAGGATATGGATATCCGCCTCTTAACTTTGGAGGGCTTTCGACTTCCTATTTTTTCTATAGTGGAAAAGAAGAAGAAAAGAGTATCAAGAAAAAGAAGCGAGGGAAGCCCAAATCTGAGCTGGTCGATCAAGTTGCCTCTTTGGATAGCCCTGTCACTCGACCGTGGAAGAAGACATCAACGATGAACCTTTTTTCGGCCTTCAGTCCGAGTGTTGGTGCGGCTGTCAAGGAAAGTGAGTGAGTCATTCTTGTTGAGGGTAGTCAAGAGGGATCAAGAGAAAAATCAATCGTCGATCATTTCCCACCTTCTTTACCAAGTAAGGATGGAGATGCCTTAGCTCAAGGGGCGGAAAATTTTATTCCTCTTTCTAAGTTAGATAAATTTTTAGGTATGTAAAAATATTTCTTTTGACATCTTTCTAATAATCCTTTGACATTTTTCCTAATGTAGATGAGTCGATTGTTCCAGATACTTGAATTGGCGGCGGGCCGTCCCAGAACGTTGTTGATTTTGCCCCAATGGTTGCTGCTACACCTTTGGGATTGATCGCGACACCCCCTCCTGCGGCCAACCAAATTTGATGACCATCCATCACTCACTTTAGTGCCCTTAGCAGGAGCGATTGCAATGTGGACAACTATCCTTCGCCTAATGGAATACTAGATGGTGGATAAGGCTGGTCCCTCGATCCAAGCGGCTGAAAATCTCGCCAAAGCGTGCGCGCCATAGCGGCTGGTTCGCTGCGAGCTCCTAGAGGCCAAGGTCACTACACTTTAATGAAGGTTGGCTGATATTGCTAGGCTGGAAGGAGAGGTTGCATCGGTCTAAGACTCTGTGAACGATGTGCGCGCTGAGTTAGGGCCCATCTGTGAGTCGACTACTTTGAGTAGTTTTCATTAGGATGCGACCGACTGGGGCATATTAAGTTTGGTGGAGAGTTAGCCTTCCAGAGGATGCTTCAAAAGGGTATGCCTTGGCCAAAGCAGCGGAAGATCCTTCTATAAAATTTTTTCTTCGTGATATGTAATCATGCTATCTGCGGTAAAATAATATTTAATTAATGTGAAGTGATGTTTGATATAACACTTATTTTTATGTGGTGCCTTGACTTCCGCATTGGCCTTAAAAGTAGGCCCATGGGTTGCTTTTTATCCTTTAAACTTTTCGGTTTCCTCTGCGTCTCCCGATGCTTCTTTCTTCCTTTTGTCTTTCAGTCGTTTCTTTTCTTTGTGATATGATGGATTCCAAGTATTCTCCCACTCTTTTTGGCTTCTACGCTGCTACTGATGTTTCACTTTTGACAACAAAAGATCTGAAAGGGATGCAAGGGTTGTACATCTTCGTCAACAGTATCGTTCTTCAGAGTACGAGAGTCAGGTGTGCGACGAACAATGTCGGTGCTGACTTAGTCTTCTACTAGGATCAATTTAAGTATGGCTTTCAACTGCTTCTGTTCCCTGAACTTTGGAGTGTCTTCAATAAATATGAGGTCATTCCGGCCCAAATGTTGCCGAACTCAGTTGCCGCCATCATGACCTTCGTCATCTCTTGTCGCTGAGAGGGAATCTTGGTCGATTGACTTGTTTAGTCACTTCTACTCCTTCAAGGTCGTTAAGAAAGGTTTTTTTTATGTTTTTGACTAGAAAGAAACCTCTAACTACTTGGAGTTGAAAATAAAATAAAAGACTGGAGGAAACAATTTGTGGTCGGTTCTTGTTCTGGTGATTGGGGAGTCCTGACCAAACCAACCGATGTAGTGGGGGACAAACTAAAGTCCCTCTCGAAGGACATTCATGCTGTCGAAATTGTGTTGAATGGGGCCAGCTCTTGGTTCCTTAGTATTCAACTAAGAAAACTGGAACCCGGGTGCTGAAGGGCTTAAGGAACAGGGTTTATGGCTGATTTCAGATGCTATTGAGGCCACCCGGGCGAAGGTGGTAAAGAATAGCCGCCCGCCAAACAACAAAAACTGAAACTTCTCTCAACAACAGGTGACTTAGACGTTATTGCTTTTGAAGGTTTGCCTCTTGGTGTTGTCGCCTCAACAACGACTGACACCAGTGGTGCAAAATTTATAGTTTATTGTTCTAAGTCCTCGGTCGTTATTCAGAATACGGTAACCTACAGGGTCACCATTATTGCTCGAACTCATTTGAGTGATGTAAGGAAAGAAGAGGAAAAGAAGTCCGTCGCTGATGAAGGATTTCTCGGAGGAGCTGAGGCCTCAAGCACTTCAACCCGTAAATCCACTTGGCCAACGACCTCGCTAACATTTGATCCTTCACTGATCCCTGCTATACCGATCGATTCTTGGCCGCCCGATCCACCCCTTATTGACTTGGCAGAAAGGGCTAGGGGCACTCGTGCCAAGCCCGCTTTTGCTTCCAGTTTTTCTCTTTGCCAGGATTCAGAGGCGTCTTCTGGCTATGAACTCTCCACGTTTTTGAGATGAGATTCGTTCTGTCGTCCGGGAAAGGGCCTGGAGGAGAAGGTAGATCGCCCTCCTCCCCCTTCATTGAAGAGAAAGAGGGAATCTTTCGTGCGAAACCCAGTGAAAGGGGCAGGGGAATGCTATGGGTTTGTTCCGATTAGCGGTTCAGTTTAGTGGAACATCAAAAGATTGGTATCCTAATTCTATGGGATCATCGGGATTCCGCTCGCTTTTCTGGAGTTGTCATGGTCGGAGAACTTCGCTCGGGATTTCAAGGGATTGTGCCATTCGGAGGTGATTTAGCACATGACCCAATTCAACCTGGTAGCAGTGCAAGTTGCTCACATTCAAGGTCTAGTGTCGAATAATTTTGTGGCCTAGGTGAATAAGAGGAGTGCTTCGCTAGAAGTCGTCTCCAAAGGGTTAAAGATCATAGGGATCTCCTCAAGCTTAAATTTGACAATTCGGCCGCCAATTTGAAGTAGTAGAACGAGATGCTAGAGACTTTGCTGGAGGAGAATAAGAAGTTGAAGAAGAAGATTGCCTCGTCGATTCTGAATGAAGAGTACATGGCTGAGCTGGCAAGACAATGTAGACTCGACATTGACTATGCTATCGAGAGATTAATACATCATGGTCTGATTAACGCCAAGTTTTCCCGGCCAGAGGAGTTTGCAGCTCTCGTTTAGGACAAAGTCGAGGGCTCCACGGAGGAAGAAGTCGAGGAAAGTGCCAATGACAAAGATCTCTCGACTACCCATTGATCTTGGAGTCAGAGCAATTTTGTACTTATTCCTTTTTTGGTTAGTCAAAAAAGAATTGAACTTGTAATTCTTTTGCATATGTATAAAAAGGTCTTTTGTTTTATTTTTTCCTATTTGCTTTATGTTGATCACGATAGATATTTTTTTTAGTTGATCGTTGCTCATTCTGGAGGCGAGTCAGTTGGTAGACATATCTCATTTAAACTGTTCAATTGGATTACTGCCTCCCAGTGAGACTTGCATCTGCGGTGATTTCTATGAAAAACCTCAGATCTTGTCGTTGGTATACATTGAATCACCTTCTGAGCTAAATCCTGAACTTAAACGGTACATCTCTTCACACCAACTAACCATTACTCTTTAAAGGTTGATTGATTTAAATTACCGATTGACAATTAAAATTATAATTTTTAGTTACATGCAGACCAATCAATAAAATTGATCGATTATAAAATGTTTAACTTTTTGCCAATTGACTAGTATATATTGATTGATCGATCAAACCTATATTACTGCTAACCCTTGTCGTGTCTGGTCGATTGAATCTTTGCCTTAGTCAGACTTACCCCTTACACTAGGCACAAATATTTTCATTACCTGTGAGGGTAACCTCCAAAACAGTTTTTCGAATAATTTACAATATACTCTTTTGCTGATCTTGTCGCTAGCGAGCAGTGAATCATCTCTAGAAACCTGACACACTAGAATTTAGAGATTCAAGCTTCACAATTTAAAGACAGTGTACAAGAAGTCAATCGATCCGTCGTAATCGATCGTTTTGTGATTGGTACCTTTTCACTCTATCAATTTGAGTTTCTCGAGTATTCAAAAAAATGGTCGTCGACTCTCATGGTGGGACCGGCGACACCATCTTGTTTCCCGTGACCCCTAGTGGGCTAGCTTTATAGATTTGCTTTTACTGCCTGATGCTCTTTTTCTTTTTTGGGAAATTGGTCGCTGAGTTGTCCTTCTACATTCTCGAACTGTCGTGTCATGGTATTGATTTGTCTGACATGATGGGCCTTTAATAGCTTTTGGTGGGCAAATCCTGCTAGAATCGTTGACGCTCCCTCCTATTAAAGGGTGAGGGGTTCAAAAGAAATTGTTAGTGGGTTAGTATAGAATGTGAGGGTTTAGTCGGTTCTGTGTGGAGTTGGAGGCGAGGTTGATTTTTTTTGTCTCAGGAGCAATGGGATTTGCGAGGGCTATGCATTAGCTTCGCTTTTTCTTCGATTCAAGTTTTGAAGGAGGGAACTTTCTCCGAGTCAGGTGTCGAACATGACATCAGACGAGATGGTCCACCGAGGTCATTCCCCTCAATGAATGGGTGTAGTGTGCCTTTGGAAAAGGTTGTGCTGAGCTCATGTTCCATAGGAGCACAATACATCCGTTCGATGGTTGTTGCCAGAAGTGGAGTTCACTCCAAAGAGCTAGTGGTAGAGGAGTGGAACCATGAAGCCTTCTGGCAGCCATATCCTCTCTCTATCTTCTTCCCGTATCGAAGCGACAATGCAAAGTGAGAGAATGTGGTGAGAGCGAGGGAACAAGAATTCTTGGCGAGGGATCAACTGAGCTTCAACACAGAGCCTTTGCCTTTCTCGCGCTCTCTCTCCTTCCGATGTTATGTGGAGAGAGCGAGGAAAACAAAGGCTCTTGACGAAGGCCTTTTGGCTGAGTTTTAACAAAGCTTCCCTTCTCTCACAATGTTGTTCTTATCAACAATTTGGTAATGGGTGTACCTTTTGTGCTTATTATTCTCCGAAGGTTTTGTATCTTTCGACCGAGATAAATAAAATGTTTGATTTTTATTCAGTTGCAAATGTTTCATTTACTTGTTGTTGGTGAGGTCGATTGGCTTGCATTGTTGTATTCTGTCGTTCTGCTTCTTGCTCGATCAACTCGAGCTCAACGAGCATTAAAAACTATCATCAAACGTCATTCGATTGAGCAAGCTTTCAGAATATTAAAAATCGACTGTTGTTTGATTGGTTCTAGTTCTCTAAGTGTTGGAGAGACCCGTGCATTATTTGAGCAAAATTAGTTAATCTTAGTTTTCATTCCACCGATGGAATTTACATTTTGGAAACGACACCCCCTTTTACATATACATAATTCAAATTTTTAAAGGAAAAACTTCGTCAAGTCATCCCCGCTACACGTTCGAGGGAGTTCCTTTCCGACACATGTTTTCAGCCTGTAAGCTCCCAGAGAGACTCGTTGGTTGATAATGTACAAACCGTTCTAGATTTGATCTAACTTGCCAACCAACTGTACCCGAGCGGTCGGATCGACCTTCTTCAGAACCAAGTCACTCGGGGTGAATATCTTTTCTGGGACATGCCTGTTGATGTAACGAGCGGTCCATGGGTCAGCATGAACGGTGTCTGATCGGTCATTGATGAGAGTGTCGTTCGAATTGCCCACAGTACTAACATAGCAAGTCTGCCCAGTATCCTTTAGCTCCTTCCACTTTTTTCTTAGCAAGTTTAGAGTGATCTTCTTGGCTGCTTTGGATTGCCCATTTGTCCGAGGGTGACGGACTGAGGCAAACTTCAGATCAATCTCCTGATTTTCAGAAAAATCTTTTACGCGCTGGTCAGAGAACTGCATCCCATTGCCAGTGATGATGACCAACGACAATCCGTATTTGTAGATGAGGTCCGACCAAATAAAACTTTGAACCACCTCAGCAGTGATTCAGACGAGCGGTTTAGCTTCAACCTACTTCGAAAGGTAGTTCACCGCTACCATGAGAAACATCTGCTGGCTTTTAGACTGGGGAGGACCCAAAATATCCAATCCCCAAGTGGCGAATGACCAGAGGCTTGAAATCGGTTGACGCTTCTACGCCGATTGATAATGAAGAGGTGTGTACTTCTGACACTGTTCACATTTCTTCGAGAATTCCTCCATATCTTTGAGAAGTGTGGGCTAGAAGAACCCTTATCGCTGCACCCGATAAGCTAGGGTTTTACCTCCAAAGTGGCTTCTGTATTCTCCAGAGTGCACTTCCTGAAGGACGTCCTGCTCTTCGTCTTCCCTCAAGCACGTCAAGTATACTGAAGTGACCGAACACCTGAAGAAATTTACTTCAATCATCAAGTGTAATGCAGTCTTAATATTGAAACGTCTTGGATATGTAATGTCATTTGATATCTTTTCAGTCTCCAAGTAGAGAATGTATGGGTTCATCTAACTCTTTGTACCTTCGACCCTTGCCTCAATGGTCTCTGGTTTCTCAATTGTCGGTCGAACAAGCCTTTGTAGCGCTCTGCCTAAACTGATGCGTTTAGGCAGGATATCGACGACGTGATTCTCCTCTTGGCCGACATGTTTAATCCGAAAGTTGCTGAGTCTTCCGATCTCTTTCCTTGTCTCGACGAGATACTTTATCATTAATTCATCCCTCGCTTCGAATTTCGATTTGACTTGTCTTGCAACAAACAACGAGACCGATTTCACCAAAATATCTCGAGTACCTATTTCATATGCTAGTCAAAGTCTAACTATCAATGATTCATATTCTGCCTGGTTATTTGTTACATCAAACTATAGAAATCGACTGATAGAGTTGCTCCCCGGCTGGATTGCTTAAAACCAATTCCAGACTAGTGATCGCCTCTCTAGAAGCTCCTTCGATGTATAAGGTCCACGTTCGATCACTGAGAATGTTCTGTTCGCTTGATTCCTCCATCTCAGAAAAATTTGCCAAGAAGTCAGCGATTGCTTGGGCCTTAATCCTCTGCCTCTTCCCAAGATAGCCAAAATGATTCCGGTGACATGAACTTCGTTCGCCCTAACTGATCCGTCAGATGGTTCCTCAGCAGGGGCCTTTCCCTATCGTCGTGCTTGTCCGCCGACAACGACGAACTACTTTAGCTTCCCGACTTTGNCCTTGCAACAAACAACGAGACCGATTTCACCAAAATATCTCGAGTGCCTATTTCATATGCTAGTCAAAGTCTAACTATCAATGATTCATATTTTGCCTGGTTATTTGTTACATCAAACTCTATAGAAATCGACTGATAGAGTTGCTCCCCGGCTGAATTGCTTAAAACCAATTCCATACTAGTGATCGCCTCTCTAGAAGCTCCTTCGATGTATAAGGTCCACGTTCGATCACTGAGAATGTTCTGTTCGCTTGATTCCTCCATCTCAGAAAAATTTGCCAAGAAGTCAGCGATTGCTTGGGCCTTAATCCTCTGCCTCTTCCCAAGATAGCCATAATGATTTTGGTGACATGAACTTCGTTCGCCCTAACTGATCCGTCAGATGGTTTTTCAGCAGGGGCCTTTCCCTATCGTCGTGCTTGTCCGCCGACAACGACGAACTACTTTAGCTTCCCGACTTTGATCAATTCCTTCACCAAGTTCTGGAGGTGACGACACTCCTCCATATGGTGTTCGTGATCTCGGTGGTAGTCACAGCACTTGGATTTCGGAGCGCATGTCCGACCTTCATCAACAGGCTTTCCTGAAGTACTCCTTTTTTGTATGGGTGTTGCAATTTGGCCATCGAGACATTTAGCGAGTTTAGACCCTACATCTCTCGGTGCGCGTGCGACTACTCGTAATACCATGGCGGTCGCTAGTTAAAGCCCTGACTTTGACTAAGATGACCTCTCTTATTGCCTCAGCCCTCCCGTGGTTGCTGATTGTTGTCGCGGTGCTGTCGGCCGGAGAGATTCTGGTTATCCCTCGACTTCCGTCCTCCCTCCTCCCTCCTCCGCCTTCCCTTCTTCGATCGTGGGTCGGTTGATGCTAATTTAGCCATGGAGTAGTCTGTGAAGTATTCTTCGCCAGCAAAATGGGCAGCTGGCCATATCTAATATCTTAGAAAGAGACTTTGGTTCAAGCATATTCAAATCATGCTTGAAACGTCTGTTTCTAAACCCTTGTGCCAGAGTAGTCTCGGTTATCAACTGTTTAATGTCTTGTACTTCCAACACCTACTTCCAAAAACAAGAGATGTATGAGCACAGGCTCCGTTCTCCACTTGCTTGATCTGTAGCAGATCTTTTGTTTTCTTCATCAGTTTCTACATTTGGCGAAGTGCGACNCGTCTCTAAACCAATGTCTTGTACTTCCAACACCTACTTCCAAAAACAAGAGATGTATGAGCACAGGCTCTGTTCTCCACTTGCTTGATCTGTAGCAGATCTTTTGTTTTCTTCATCAGTTTCTACATTTGGCGAAGTGCGACAGGAAGAGCTTCTTGAACTCAGCAAAAGTCAGAATGATTTTGACCGACAAAGTATAGAACCAACGAAGAGTTGACTCCTTTAGTGTCATGAAGAAGAGGCAACACTTTATGGCGTCGTCGATCTGTAGCATACCGACTGACAATTCAAAAGGCTTCAGGTGCTCTATCGGATCAGTCTTTCCCTTGTAAGAATCCAGATGAGGAATCCTCAGCTTTGCCAACGGTTTAGTCTCCAGAATCTGTTGNATCGTCGATCTGTAGCATACCGACTGACAATTCAAAAGGCTTCAGGTGCTCTATCGGATTAGTCTTTCCCTTGTAAGAATCCAGATGAGGAATCCTCAGCTTTGCCAACGGTTTAGTCTCCAGAATCTGTTGAGTGAAGGCACTTTCAGGGGCAGACTGACCTGAAGCTTCGACACGATCTATCCGAGGTCTGACTATTGGCATAGAACAAGTGTTGGTCTGATGCTGGGAGTCTCCTTCTCCTTCGATTGCCTAGTTACCAACTCGTTGGACCGGCGCTGGTGGATGCTCTAGGGGAACCCTTTGTGGGTGAGTTTCCCGAGAGCCTACTTCAAGAATCGAAGGTTGATCGTTCTTCAACAAGATTGTCTGTTTGAGGATTTTGAATTGATCCATCATCTGATCTCATAATTTTTGAACTTGTTGCTAGATTTCTCGGTCCACCGATTATTTATTAAACTCCATCTGCGCTATGTCCCTTTTTTGCATTTCTCTTTTGTAATTTGCTTTGTTTCTCGTCTGTGACATGCCTACGCTCACCACACTACCTTTTAGGATGTTGGATCATAAATAGTCTTCGGGAACACGCCCCGAGAGTTAGAGCTCTTAAGGAGAGAAGTCTGTGAGAGAGAGAGAGAGAGAGAGAGAGAGAGAGAGAGAGTTAGGAGAGAATTGTCCAGTGTCAGAACCTCCAAGTTTAAGGACCTAAAAGTGACAAAATCCAAAAGTTGGTCCCTTCATTGATGTCATAACCTTCTATTTATAGGGGTCGGAGAATACATGTACATGTAGGAAAGAACAGTTTTCATTACTATCTTAAACAATTGAATTCCATATATATGGCAATGAGT
Source organism: Phalaenopsis hybrid cultivar (assembly GCA_002079205.1). NCBI lineage: Eukaryota > Viridiplantae > Streptophyta > Magnoliopsida > Asparagales > Orchidaceae > Phalaenopsis > Phalaenopsis hybrid cultivar. Next base: position 11,478 of record JXCR01127054.1, read on the forward strand.
AATAAAAGATATTATCTTGTCGATTGCTTGAAGCCTTGAGGCCGGCCGACTGTGTCAGTCGTTCACCGTGTATGTGTGTCGGTCGACTGCGATGGCTAGCCATGTCTTCTTCCTAGAGATTTTTTGTCGCTTGAGTAGGATGTGTGGACCTTCGCTAGCTGTCTTTGATTGACAAATATGTCGATCGACAGATTCCACTGGACAAAAGATTCCGCCGATCGGCGCATTATATCGATCGACTATTTGCTGATGTGTTCTTTACTCTGGCGTTCAATCGACTATTTGCTGACGAGTTCTCTGCTTTGCCATCTAGAACCTTGCTTTTGTGCTTCTGTTTTTGATCGTCTAATTTCTTTGAGATATGTGCTAGCATATTTATAGTATACAATTTTCCATCTTACCAACAACCTTCCCAAGTTCTTCAGATAAAGGTTGAGCCAGACTTATATCGGATTTGATATCAGATTTTATACGATTCTTATTTTCTGTATCAAGGTCCTATATGCTAGTCGACTTGCCAATTAACAATCAGAAAATTCAAAGCTTATAATGGCAACAATACCACATTGTAGATGATGATTGAATTTGAGTCTTAAAGTAGTTCCCTTGGGAAGCAGTTTATTAGCTCTCTTGTAAGATGTTTATTGGCTCTCTTGTAAGATGTAGCATAACTAGTGGAGAGTTGCCCGACCAATTGGATGTCTGGTAACTTTGATGAAGGAGAGAGATTCATGGTGCTATGATAATGCACAGAGCTAGCACAAATGCCTTATTAAATGTAATTACCATGATTGTCTCATATGCAACTTAGAATGGTTGGTTTGAACTTCACTTGCATACAGGAGTTCAAACTTAGAGATATCAATTTAACAGGCAATAAAGTGAAATGAATTATATAAGTTTACACACAGTCTTGGATATCTTATAACTCGGGAAAATAAATTCTTATAACTCATGCTCTCAAACTTGATATCGCATTTTATATGTATTGTTATTTCTCATAGAAAGGACCTATATGCTACTCGACTTGCTAATTAACAATAAGAAAATTCTCAATTTATTGCCCGAACAATAGAATGGATGATTAACATTGAAGAAAAAAAAATTATCGCTTTTTTGCCTATTCTTTCTCTTTAATTTACTTCCCTCTCAATGATATGATTTCCCACAAAATTAATTTGAGGGAAAAGGGAATATAATTAATTTGCAAGTTTAGAGAATTGTAAATCGCTTGGATTCTTAGGAAATTAAATTGTTGGATGCAAATGAGGCTCAATTAGGGGGACAGTAAAGTGGATTAGGATTGAATTAAGTTAGCTAATTTGGTGACGAATTTTAGGAAAAGGGTTGGAAATTGGAATTAAACTTAAAGTTTTAAACTAGATTCAAAATTTGGATCACTTGTTTGAGAAATTTAAGGATATAATTGAGAGTTTTCATGAGTTGAGATGAAAGAAAAAAAATGGATGGGATGGGATGTTGCAAAGAGAATATGCATACAAAATAGGAGGGTGAGGTGTGTAGAGAGAATTCCATAAGAAAAAAGAGTTTTGGTTGTTTGGATTCTCGAAAATGATTTCCAAGAAAGGGAGGAGTAGAGAAAGGCTTCAGAAGGAAAGAAAGCACACAATTTTATTGTTAAAGATTCATGTGTGTGCAAAAAGGTTAATAAACATTTAAGCAAAGTAATTAAAAATTATAGAATTTAAATGTAAAAAGGGTGAGATTTTGATCTGATATTAAATTAGTGCTGGATAGAAAACATATTTGTAGATTCAATGGGAAATTGGGAGAAAGAAAATGAGCAAATCCTCAAACTAAAGATGTATTCTTAAAGGGCCTAAATTGTTGAAGATGATAGGAACAAGAGAAGTTTTTGCAGAAATATATTCCGTCAGTATCAAATCAAAATGATATAATCCCGAATGCATAAAAGATAAACACTTACGATTCGAGAGATTGACAATCTTTCCCAAATCTTAACTCTAAGATTCATGACAATAATCACACATAACAAAACCCTAAACATATTGAACCCTATTTATATCCCTAATAATAACTAACAAATGACTAAATTACCCTTTTAGTCTTGCTCCTAATTTAAGTTCTCAAATTATTTGGTGGATGGTGCCATAGGCGCCAATCCAACATTACTCTTCTCCCAAAAAAGACACATTGCTCTCTAGATGGAAGAGAGAAAACGGTTGTTGGATGAAGTCATATGGCTCCCACGTGACGTAATAATTTGACAATTCTTTTCATTTAATCAACACCTCTCTCTCATACGTCGATTCTTGTCGCACCTCTTTTAACTCAAGTGGATCCAAGAAAAATTCCATAACCTCATCTTCTCTTGAGAAGTGTCCAATGCATAAAACATAATCTATTGGTGTAAATATGTTTTTACGCGCACAATTTCTCCCAGTATTCGATCAATTGCAGCACACTTAGTGACTCTTGAACGAACCTCAATTGATCAACTGCCTTGAAAACATCAACAAACACATTAGATGTTGGACCTATCCATAGATGCTATAACATGTCCCTTGCTTAAATTCTTTTAAATTCAACATCTGCATATTTGTAGTTTCATATAAGTGAGGTATCCCGATGCTCAAAGTGATATCTAAGAGTTCATTCTGTAAAATACTCGAAGGCATCATTCAAACTATGAACACAATCCATGTTAAGATGTTTTGGCTTATAGTAATGGCACTGTTAAGCACCACCATCTTGTCTCCCTCCTGGAACTCCATTGTCAATAATTTTCAATTCATCT
>JXCR01127061.1:0-19186 GCA_002079205.1 Phalaenopsis hybrid cultivar
CAACTTAATGAGTTCCATAATTTCATTTAAACCATGGGAAGCCTCGTTAGCAACCGTTGGTTACCTCCTCCGAGGGATTCCCGATCATCCAATAGAGATGTCTTAATTTAGTTGCAATTATAGTTTTATGTGATGTTTGTGATTAAATTTTGAGTTGTTTTATATTTTGAANTCCATTTTAGATCCTCCACATGTTGGTCCTAGCCATCTTAACCAAAGGCCAAGGGCTTTAGACCACCCATATGAGTTTCCAAAAGGAGTTAGGAGGTAGCGACTTTAGGGTTTATGATGTATGGGAAATTGTGATAGGTTCAAGTGTATGTGTGTGAAAGACCAAGACCAAGCCACCCACGGTCATCATAAAGCTCCACTGATCCTATATGAACTCACTCTTGAGTCTTCACATGTTGGTCCTGATCTTCTTAGCTAAAGGCTACCACTAAGGTGAGACTTCATTAGATGAGTCAAGAAGTGTCTAAAATTTCTATATTAGAGGTTTCCATCACTAGTCATCTAGGATAGTCAACAGGAAAGTCCTATGGCTAAATCCTAGGCTTTTGAAGAAAAAAATTGGACCTCATCAGAAATGAGGTCAACACAGACTTCATTGTCTGAATATAGTAGCTTACGATAGCTCTTTCTCGGGTCACCTCACTCAGATTAATGGAAGGAAGAAGCTTGGTAGAGATGAAGTTATGCTAGGTTTTGAATGATGCAGTGAGATGGGACGAAGAAAAAATAACTTTATGATCATTTCTCAGTTTCCACTGTCCCCTCCCATTAGTTAAAAGTTTTATGGTATCATCGAGCTCAAAGTCAGCGGGGGCAAAGCTAGAATAGAAACTTCCAGGGACATTACCCAACAAAAATAATGCATTAATGCGGGGAGAGGAGATGTCCACTTGCTTTTCCCTCACTAAGGCTAACTCGTCAACAGCCTCAGAGAGGTTTGTATAAAACTCCCAAACAACAAAAATTACTGCTATAACAGTAGTGTAGCAGAAGGCTTCCCAATGGCAAGAAACATTCATGCTCTCCACCTGACCTGCAAGGCTAACAAAACCCCATTCGACAATAAGCTTCTTTGACACTAGAAATTCATTATATCGCTCTTGAGCTTTGGAGCTAATGAATTTCTTCTGATCAAAGGAGCTTTTTCCCTTTGATCAGTTGGTTTTAGGAACCATTAAAAGTAGTTCTAATGAAAAATGTTGATGAAATAGGGCTTAAAATTAATGTAGATGCACACAATATGCTAATCAAAAGACAAATCAATCGCTCCCCAACAATTTCCTCTCCTTCAGTGTTAAACCAAAAAATCCAAAAATTTTTTGATGAAAAAGGAAATACAAGGTTAAGGATATGAAATTTCACTTTTGCAAGAGGAATTCCAAGCTTCTAATGCTCCAAGGTTGATCTCAAATGGAAGAGAAAGGAATTCTAAGTATTGCCCTAAACTCGCTCTTGAAGAGCCGAAAAGAAAATCTAATGTAAACGACCTAAACTGAGGCTGTCGGGCCAATTTTTGTTGAGAAAGTGACTCCGGCTCCTGGGTGCCGTGATATGGGCACCAAGGCACTCGGGTTGTAGTGCTTTGACACAGGGTTTTGGGCACTTATGCACTAGTTCGTCTCATGTCCTTTTGATTCCAAGGGCCCCGATGCCTTAGTGCATGCTTCGAATTTGGTTTAAATCATTTCAATTGACTATATTGATCCGCCCCAAGTCTTAATTCACACTAAAAAACACATAAGAATAATTGATCATAGAAATTAGCTCATCTAGCTTCTCATCTCACCTCCCCTCCTTTCAATATCTGATGGAATCTCCTTCCAAATATTTAATGGGTGCTTTTAAATAATTTATTAGGGTTAAACCCATATACAAGATTGTTCCCAATAGGTTAGCTTATGTGTTTCCAACCTCAGGAATTTCCTTGTCCTCTAAAACACACACTTCTAACAATAAATAAGAAGATTGAAAAGATCATCCACATGTTCATCTACAACCGGGCTATTGGACCCACCTGATGAAAAACATGGTGAGATAAATGAAGTAAGAGAATTGAGATGGACTCTTCTGAAGGATAAATCCAACATGACTCCGGATAGACCTAAGCTCGCTTAAGAACTAAAGTGTAAGGGTTAACGTTGATCCTGCTACCTCCAAAATCATGCTACAATCCAGTTTTAATAAGAAAACTGTAGATTTACAATCTCACATGACTTACTACAATCAAAGCAATTCATCTCAAACCTAAACAAACAACCCAATCCACAATAAACAATAACACAACATCCTAATACAAACCTTGGGTTGCCTCCCAAGAAGCGCTTGGTTTAACATCGTTCGCCCGATGAATCTAAATATTTACTTAAGTTGTCCCAACATCATAACTTCATTAATTACAGGCTTATTTCCACCCATATAAAGTTTAAGTCTTTGTTCATTAACTTTAAATATCCTTCCACTTTTAGGATCTTTAATATCAACTAAACCAAAAGGATAAACTTTAATTACAGTAAATGGCCCCGACCACCTAGACTTAATTGTTTTGGAAAATAGTTTCAATCTCGTATTATATAGTAAAACCTCCTCTCCAGGTTCAAAATCTTTTCGAAAAATTTTCCGATCATGCCAATTTTTCATTCTCTCAATATAAATTTTTGCACTATCATAAGATTCATTCCTAATTTTCTGTAGTTCATTTATTACAACAATTTCTTCTCACCATCTTATTTTAAATTATAATTAAATTCTTTAATTGCTCAATATGCTTTATGTTCAAGTTTCACTAGTAGGTGGCAAGCTTTGCCAAATATTAGTCTATATGGAAACATTTTAATTGGTGATTTATAAGCAGTCCTATAAGCTCATAGTGCACCATCAAGTTTCAAAGACAAATCCTTTCTGCTAGGATTAATAGTTTTTTTCCAATATTCTCTTGATTTCTCTATTAGAAACCACAACTAAATCACTAGTTTAAGGGTGATATGTTATAGCTATCCTATGTTTAATACAAAATTTTGCAACTAAGTTTTCAATCATTTTTTTTAAATGGCTTCTCACATCTGTATTAATTACACTTGGCATCCTAAATCTTTTAAAAATAATTTTCTTCAAAACTTTTGCAACACTTTGAGCATCACAGTGAAGTAGAGCTACTGCTTCAATCCATTTGGAGACATAATCAACAACAATCAGAATATACAAATTTTCTAGTGAAGGTATTAATGGTCCCATTAATTCTAAACTCCAAACATAAAAAAACTCGATTTCTAAAGTAAAGTTTAGGGGCACTTTATCTCGCTTAGATATATTACCTACTCTTTGACATTTATTACAAGTTTTTATATAAATATTCACATCCCTAAAATCTAGATTACAATATCTTGAATGTTGTTCTATCAACACCAAAGTGTTCCTTGAGGAAATTTGTGTGTGCTTAGTGTTACTTCAATTTCAATCTCAAACAATGGTGCCAAAAACTTGACTCCTATTGCTCGTTTGTGCTTTCACCCTTAATTCTCAAATGAATGCTATTTAACAAATAATTCTCATTTTTCATTACAATTTAATTTTAAACACAAGGGATATTGCGCAAGTGCACATATCATTTCAAGTAATATAAGACTTTCTCTTAGTCCCTAAGTATCGATCCCACGGGGAAGGAAGAACTCTTTTTATCTACTTAATAAAACTCTACTTAAACTGCATGTAACTTATGTACAGACTAATGTTGAAATTGCATAAAAAGGTAACTGATGCCTACAAATTCTATTTCTAAACTTAAAGGAATTGCTAAATATTTCTAAACTAGTTTTATGTAGAAGAGTTCAAATTGTATGAAAAATCCTTCTCCTTGTAATGAGATTATAATCAGTGTAGGAATCAAATGTTCATAAATTTATATGTAGTTTTGTGCCAAATAGGATCATACCTATTTTTTACCCTCTTTTGAGTGCATAAAAAACATTGGCTAAGCTAGATTTAAGTTGCTAAATCGTTGGTTATGCTGGTTAGGTTCTAGTCTGTCACCCTAGAGTACCCACATAAGCCCTCAATTGGGGCTAACCAAGTCCCAAGTTCTAAATCTTAGATCAATCTAGTTAAGGTTCTAGCCTGTCACCCTAAAATCACCAATTTAAACCCGTCAAATCTTATCTTCCTATCTATTTGCGCTCAACCCATGATTAATTTTTATTCATCCTAAAGGTTAGTGTGGTAATTACTAATTGAGGAAAAGCATAACCCTCCCGTGTCATTACATTTTCACAATATGTTATAACTTGTGAATTGGCTAAATTGCATAAGTAAATTAAGTATGAAGTAATATATCATCACAATATTAAAATGAAAGCAATTCTAAACAATTCTAATCCTACACGTGATTATTTCTCATCACAAGAAGAAAGATAAAGAAAACTACTCAGATTTTTTAGGGAAAATACAACAACACATGGATTGATATTTAAGATCTGGTTTACACAATAAACTTTAATAAACTTAAACAAAAATACAAAGCACTTCACTCAAACTTTTCCCCAAGCAAATTTCTGAAGTTCCTTTGTCTCTTCCTCTCTTCAACAACCTCATCACACACACCAACACCCTTGACAACAACCAATAACAACCTCTTTTAAAACTCTCATTTCTTACTTGAAGAGACACCTCTTTATAACCCTTGAAATCTCTAAGAGTCACTTTAAAATCCCCTTCAAAAGTTGTTCAAATACATTGTATCTAAAAAATTGATTATGTCGCTTAGGTTCCAGTATGAGTGCTTAGGCGCTAACCTTTTAGAAGCTCTAAGTAACTGCTTGACACATAAGCACCAAATCCTGGTGCCATGGCATTGGGTGCTCTGTTTCATGTATAGGGTCTGTCGCTTAGGCGCCAGAAGCTAGCGTCCATGCCCCAGTTCACTTTATGCTCATTTGCTCCATTTGACCATGTTTTCGCTCCTTTCTCTCCAAAACTCGATCACTTGTACCAGAAACAAAAAACACACAACCTACCTTCCTTAAAGTGCAATATCATTAAAAAAGAGCATAAAATGTATATAAAAAATAACACATTTTTAGGCATGTCAAAATCCACCAAACTTCACTGTTACTTTTCCTTAAGTTACTCTCCTATTTTATAAATCATATGCTTTAACTTATGGTAGAGGGTTTCATTAAATATTCCTATAAGTTTTTCCAATAAATGAGATAGTTTAACTTTAAAAAAAATTTCAAAAACTCAAGTTAGAACTAGGGTATAAGAATATCTGGTAATCAAGTTAGGAATTCTGATTTTCTATTCATTTCAAAAGTAATTGTAGTTTGTTAAACTTAGGAATCCTAGAAGAATTAAAAGATAGAATTATATGAGTACTCTATTAGTAAAGATTTGACTAATACATTTAGAATTGATACTAAGCACATAATTGTAATTAAGTTTCTTCCCTTAAGTTGATTCAAGTGAATCCAATTTTTAATTAGGCATCTCCTCAAGCTTCTCCCCACATATTTTTTTACTTTTCTTTTTTCTTTTACTTTTCATTTTTTTTTCTTTTTATTTTCTTTCAGGATCTTCTTAATCCTTATTTTTTTATGTGAGGATTATTATATCTGGATAGCCTTTAATGATTTTGAACTTCACTGCTCTCCCCTTTAAGTTAAAAACTTATAACATTTCTTTACTTCATTATATGTATTAGTTTTAAAAATAATTTTTCATAAAGTCTCAATTCTTTTTAAAATGTAAATTTAAGATTCCTAGTGTTTCAAAAATACAATTTTTTTTACTATAAATAGTGAAACATATCCCTATTCTTTTATACCAAATTTCTAACTCTAGAAATACCCCTTATCACTAAAAACTTTTAATTTAAGTCTACTATAACATTCATAGAATAAATAACATAGTTTTCTAAAGATAACACCACATACCATANATGAGTGAAGAAGGGTTGAATTTCTAATGGTGAGGGTTCCATGTCCAGTCTTTTCGGAATAGTCAACAGGAAAAGTCCTATGGCTAGACCCTAGGCTACTAAAGAGGAAAAACTAAACCCAGATCTAGTTTTCTAAGAATAGGCAATAAGAAAATCTTATGGCTAGACCTTAGGCTACTAAAAGGGAAAAACTAAACCTCAACCAAAAGTGAGGTCCTATGGCTAGACCTTAGGCTACTAAAGAGGAAAAACTAAACCTCAACCAAAAATGAGGTCACTATGGCTAGACCTTAGGCTACTAAAGAGGAAAAACTGAACCTCAACCAAAAGTGAGGTCAAGTCATATGGCTAGACCTTAGGCTACTAAAGAGGAAAAACTGAACCTCAACCAAAAGTGAGGTCAACCATGGCATTGGGTGCTCTGTTTCATGTATAGGGCCTATCGCTTAAGCGCCAAAAGCTAGCGTCCATGCCCAAGTTCACTTTATGCTCATTTTCTCCATTTGACCATGTTTTCGCTCCTTTCTCTCCAAAACTCGATCACTTGTACCAGAAACAAAAAATACACAATCTACCTTCCATAAAGTGCAATATCATTAAAAAAGAGCATAAAATGTATATAAAAAATAACACATTTTTAGGCATGTCAAAATCCAGCAAACTTCACTGTTACTTTTCTCTAAGTTGCTCTCCTATTTTATAAATCATATGCTTTAACTTATGGTAGAGGGTTTCATTAAATATTCCTATAAGTTTTTCCAATAAATGAGATAGTTTAACTTTAAAAAAAATTTCAAAAACTCAAGTTAGAACTAGGGTATAAGAATATCTGGTAATCAAGTTAGGAATTCTGATTTTCTATTCATTTCAAAAGTAATTGTAGTTTGTTAAACTTAGGAATCCTAGAAGAATTAAAAGATAGAATTATATGAGTACTCTATTAGTAAAGATTTGACTAATACATTTAGAATTGATACTAAGTACATAATTGTAATTAAGTTTCTTCCCTTAAGTTGATTCAAGTGAAGCCAAATTTTAATTAGGCATCTCCTCAAGCTTCTCCCCACATATTTTTTTACTTTTCGTTTTTCTTTTACTTTTCATTTTTTTTTCTTTTTTTTTTCTTTCAGGATCTTCTTAATCCTTTCTTTTTTATGTGAGGATTATTATATCTGGATAGCCTTTAATGATTTTGAACTTCACTGCTCTCCCCTTTAAGTTAAAAACTTATAACATTTCTTTACTTCATTATATGTATAAGTTTTAAAAATAATTTTTCATAGAGTCTCAATTCTTTTTAAAGTGTAAATCTAAGATTCCTATTGTTTCAAAAATACAATTGTTTTACTATAAATAGTGAAACATATCCCTACTCTTTTATACCAAATTTCTAACTCTAGAAATACCCCTTATCACCAAAAAAATTTAATTTAAGTCTACTATAACATTCATAGAATAAATAACATAGTTTTCTAAAGATAACACCACATACCATAGTTTATTTTAAAAATAAGTTTAAAATGTAGTCTACTGTGGACAAATAAAGCATAGTTCTTAAAAATTTTTCTCCCTTCCCCCAAACTTGAATTTTTAAATAATTTAAAACATTTAATACAGGAATGTAGCAGGAAGAAAATTTCTTTTTATTTAGTTTAAATCAAGAGTTCTAAGCATGAAAGGTGTACATGTATAAACAGTAAAGACAGGTGTGTTGCAGACAGTAATTCTCAATTAAACCTATTAGAACATGAAGATTTGCTAGGTAATGAACTACTCTATCACACAAGAATACATACATACGTCCATACATACATACATACATACATATATATATATATATATATATATATATATACAACAAATACAAAATTCACAAATCCATAATAAAAAATACTCAGCCTAGTACAATGAAATACCTAAAAAAAAAATAACAAAGTCATAAGCAACAAAGAAAAATAAGTACACTCAAACTCATAACAAACTACTACTCATCCTCCTCATCATCTTCTTCCTCCATAGGACTGTGATGCTCAAACCTCATATACTGTGGATAAGAAGGAAACTTCACAGTTTATTCTCCTTTGAGAAAGTTCACAAGAGAGGTATGAAAATCTTCCTCGTAATCACTTTTTCATTTGGGATAAGAATCAAAATGTTCCAAATGATATATCATCTTGTAATTCATGTACACGATCAAGCACAATATCGAAGCTAGTAGGAGGACATATAAAAGCACAAGAGGTAGAAGGCCTAAAAGTAGAAGGAATGTATGAAGAGCTAGCCCCAGTTCCACATTTTGCATGCAATCCATATAATTCCACATTAGCCTTACTTATAGGATTTAATGGCTCAATAACTCTTCCCATGTCTCAAATCTAACTTCAGATTGTTTACATAAAGTAAAGATGAGAGATGGCTATCCTAATCCTGCTGTAGTACCTCCTTTATATTAACTAATGACATTCTAGTAAATCAGAGAGCCAATATATATAGGTTTCATTTTTTGAATGCAATAATTTAAAGTTGCTCTCTCCCTAGTTACTTCACTCAAATGATTCGCAGGTAGAAGTTTAGTTGATATAAGGTAATGACATGCCTTTGATGGGGCATTACGCTTGGAAGAAGAAAAGTTTATCTCGTGATCGTTCTTGATTTTCTAAGCTCCTTGCTCATTAGTAAAAAAATGAGATAATCTCATCCAACTGTGACTCAGTGGGCTCAAAGGATGAGTAGTAGCAGTCAGGTATATCAGGCAACGAGTATAAAGCATTGATATGTTCATGAGTGAGGAAAAATGTTTTCTCCCTAACTACCACAGATTCATCAGAAATCTCAAGGAGGTTCACATAAAAATTTTGAACAATAGAAATCACTTCTAAGACAGTAAAGTAGCAGAAATTTTCTTAATGTCGTGCCATAATCAAATTTTCCAAAGCACCTCCATGTTTTGTAAAAATTCTTTCTGCTATCAACTTCTTTGACCAAACATCTTGTTGCATCAATTCTGGTCTTTAGGTTTGAAAAATCTCCTATGATCAAACACCTCTTTACCATTTCCCCTCTTTGTTTTAGGAGCCATATCAAATCTAATAAAAATTGAATAAAAATCCAAATAAATTTGAAAGAAATATATTATAAGCTCCTACAAACATTTTCCAAGCAAAGAAGCTTCTGACCATGGATTTTTTCACTAATTTCCCCAAATTTTCAATTTTTTGCATCTTCGCAATGTGGAAGAAATCCATGGTGTAAGAGGAAAATTTCAATGGAAAAGAGAAGAAATTCAAAGTTCTTAAGCCAAAAATCACCAAATCTAGCAAGGTAGGAAAAGACGTAGGGAAGCACCAACGTGAGTTGGGGAAGGAATAAGAAGAGTCAAGAAGAAAAAATGGCTTGACCCGACCATTTTCACGATTTTAAGGATTGAAACAGAGGTTCACCCGGCTCGGCGGCTAAAGGCCCGATTTGAGCGCTTAGGTACCCTGCCCTTGGGTTAGTGTTGCTTAGTGACCCAACCCACAATTACGTGTATTTTTAATCTCCAAAATAATGTGAAAAACTTGACCCAAATTATATTCAGTGGCTAGTGTGAATAAATGAAATGATATGAAAAAAAATAATAAAACTTCACGCTAGAGGTACTATGCAAGTATACGTATCATTTCAAGTAATATAGGATTTTCCTTAAAAACCCTAATATCGATCCCACAAGGATAGTTGAACTATTTAAATTGGCTTGCTAAACTCAAAAGCAAAATCTATTTAAATTACAGATTTAAATGAAAACAAAATGATAACAACAGTTAAGACTTAATTAAAGCAGATAGAAACAACTTTAATTAATAGTTTAACAAAAGTAATTCTAACAAGTTTAATTAATATGTAGTAATCTTTCCCCTTGCAATGAGATATTAATCTATTTAGGATTTAAATGACTAAAAATATGTTTATGTATTGTGACAAATAGGATTATTCCTATTCTTTAGTCATTCTTGGTGCTAGCAAAGAACATTGGCTAGTTTAAAGTTATTCACCAAATTATTTAAATGACTAAAAATATGTTTATGTATTGTGACAAATAGGATTTTTCCTATTCTTTACTCTTTCCTGGTGTTAGCAAAGAACATTGGCTAATTTAAAGTTATTCACCAACTTATGTAGTAGTGCTGAGTAGATTCTGGCCTCTCACCTCTAGATTTCCCACTCTGCCCTCTCTATAGGACCTATTAGAGATCCTTACGATCCAAAATCTAAATTGAATTTGAAAAAGAATCTATTCTGTCACCCTAAAAACATCAATTCTACGTACATCAAAACTTATCTCCCAATCTATTTGCACTCTCCCTCAGGTTGTCGCAACGGCTCTGCCCAGAATGAAGTGTGACACTCATTAGTTGGGTGAAATCATAGCCCTATCGAATCATTATATTTTTCCACAAATTTTAACCTCTCAAGTGACTAATTTGTAAAATCAATTAAGAATCAGTGAAAATGTCATCACAATTTTTAAAAATAAAAAAGAATTCTTTAAATCATTCTCATCCCACAAAATTAATTCCTAAAAGCAAGGAGAAAGAAATGTAACTACTCAGAATTCATGGAGAATAAAACAAAAACACCAAATTTGTATTTAAATCCAAGTCTTAGAAACAAAAACTTAAACAAAAATATAAAATACCTTGTCTTCTCCCCAACACAAATTCTGGACTCTTCTTGAAGAAATCTCCAAACTCTTACTCTTACAACAAAAAACACACTAAAAAGTACACTTAAACACAAAAGTGAGACTTCCTTAAGCCTTCAAATGCTGTCAAAAAGTCCTCTTTTTCATCCAATTTTTGTCCATATTAATAGATCTCTGAAAATAACCAAGGGTTGTTTCAAACACCCCTTCAAAATTCAGCTAAATTCAAGGGATCTTCTAGAAAGGAAGTTACTGGCGCTATATCGCCCTCTGCTCACATTTGTGGCGCTATAGCGCCAGAGGACGGTGCTATGGCGCCATACAATTTTGCACCATTTTTGCTCATTTTTCCCTCATTTTCTCTAAATGTCCATTTCATGTACTTGAAACAAAAAATATACAAAATACCTTCTTTTATAGTGCAATATCACTAAAAATATGCATAAAAATATCGTAAATATGCATTAAAAACACGTACTTTTAAGGTGGATTACTTAAGCACCAGGTTTTGGCTCCTTGGTGCCGGTGCTTGCTTTTGCAATTTTTTTATTTTTTAGAGAAAAGCATGACACACCGAAGGTTCCTGACCTTAATTTACTCAATTCAACATTCATTTTGATAATTTATCATCTTCTGAACTTCTCCTAACTTTAATTTGCACAAACACTCAACACCTAAATATGAGCAATGTAAGCAATTCAATTAACCTAAAAAAGTCGACACATAACTATAGAAAAAGCACACTAACACCTAAATTCAAATATAAATGCAACAATCACATATCAAATTCACAAACACAATTTAAACACATAAACATATGATCATATTCATCTGTTCTAAACAAACAAATAGTCCTAGATCTTGCATAAGCTGATAAGCAGATGCAGAAAAATAGGCAAACCAACACAAAACCTCTCAAACACCTATAAATCAGAGCTCAACACACAAATAAAGACACCTATATATCAGAATTCAACACATAATAGCTACTACTCACTATCTTCATTAACATTATTATCTTTTATATGTTCTTTTATTGACTGGTGGTGCACATACAAATTATAAAAAGGACAGTTAGGAAGTTCTTCTACAAAATCTTCTCCAATCCACTTGTTTTTCTAATACAACCCTATTTAGGCCTCCTGGAAAATTTCAAAATGATCTGCTTGAAGCTTAATCTGCCAGCTCAAATGGTCAAATTGATCGAAGATTTTGTTGATTTTGTTATGGATAATCACCATTTCCTCCTCTATCTTTTTAATAGTTTCTGTCATACGTTCAATACTAGCAACTCACTATGGTCATGATGATGTTATGGAAGAGTGAGAAGAAGATCAATCCATATAAGATCTACCACTTTTCATTGCAAGAATATCAATGTTGCCACACAACACAACAAATTGGTCCATGGGCTTCCTAGGTAGAATTACCTTTTCCCAGTTCTTATATGGTATTTGGGCTTGACTACATGGGGACAAAATAACAGTCGGATGTCTAAGCCCCGTGGTGGGTCTAATCAAAGAAAAACCAATTATGGATAAAAAAATCAACACTCTTACATCAATAGGCTTACCAATCCGAATGCAGTTATTGAGAATAACACTTTCCTTAGTTACTTTCCTTAGATTTTTAGTAGGAAGCAACTTGGCAGCAATGGAGAAATGCCAAGCTTTAGAGGATGAGTTTAATTTTGAAGCAGAAATACTTACTTTTGATTCATTCCTTATTTCTTAATTTTCTTCACCATCAGTAAGGAATCTAAAAATTTCATCCAATTTGTCTTTGGTTGGGGCAAAATTGGCATAACTGCATGTAGGAACATTTTCCAAAAAAGATAATTCTTTGATTCAAGATGGATAGAATGGTACCAACCTACCTCCAACAAAGACTAAACCTTGATGTAATTCTAGAAGATTGGCGTAGAACTCCTTAACTACAAAAATAACTGCTGCAGTGATAATGTAATAGAATAATTTCCAACATCTTTGAATAATTATCGCTTCCATGTCGCGACCAGGAGAAATAAGTCCTCTTTCCTTAACTAGTATTCAACACAAGAAATCCATTGTACTAATTTTACGCTTCTTTGTTGATGAATTTCTTTCTATTGAATACACTTTTGCTTTTGCTTCCCATTGTTCTAAATGCCATAATATCCTCCTAAATACTCCCAAATGCCAAAATAACCACTTCTTGTGAACTTCATGCAAGTTTATGGGAGTTTTTAAGGGGAAGAAGCATATTAAAAACTACTAGGGGTGGTGAATTAAGAGTTCCCAAACTTTGGCGCTAGGCATTGCTTCTCTTAAGGTCCAATTAACACGTTTCAACCTCATCTTGTTCATTAAATTAGTGTTTTGTGCCTATTCTCATCTTGTAGGTCTCAGTAACACTTAATATTTTCAATATAACCACATAAATATAAAAATTTAAAATAATAAACCAAAAATCAATCCACTCAAATAACTATGATTTGCCTCTCACAAAGCGCTTGGTTTAACGTCGTCGTCCCGACGTACTTAAACTTTACTTTGGTCGACCCAACATTAAGACTTTATCATATGTAGGTTTATTTCCACTACTGTAAGGTTTCAGTCTATGTCTATTTACCTTAAATATTCTTTTAGTTTTTTGAGTTTTTAATATCTACAACACCATATGGATTAACTTTTATTATAATAAATGACCCTGACCACCTAAACTTAAATTTTCAAGAAATTATTTTAATCTTGTATTATATACTCAAACTTCTTGTTCAGGTTCAAAATCTTTTCTTAAAATCTTCCAATCATGCCAAATTTTCATCGTTTTCCTATAATTTTTTGCATTCTCATAAGATCCATTTCTATGTTCATTGAGCTAATTTAATTGCAATAATCAATTCTCACCAACATCTTTCAAATTATAGTTAAATTATTTAATCTCACAATAAGCTTTATGCTCAAGTTGTACTAGTAAATGACATGTCTTTCCAAATATGAGCCTATATGGTGACATTCTTATTGGAGTTTTGTATGCAGTTCTATAGGCCCATAACATATTATCAAGTCAGCAAACCAATCCTTTCTATTAGGATTTACAATTTTTTCTAATATTTTTTTAACTTCAAAATTGGAAACTGATACACCTAAAATATTTAGTATTTATGTACACATTTTTATACTTATTTTTGAGGATATTGCACTTTAATGGAATGTATTTTTGTGTTTTTCTTTCAGGTACAATGAAAAATGGTGAAATGAGTGAAAATAGATCAAATTTGGAGCAAAAATAAAGAAAATGTGCAAAATAAATATTGTGCCTAAGCTCCTAGAACTTACGCTTATGCGCCAGAGGTCGTTGTTGATTCAATGAATTTGAATGAATTTTTGAAGGGGTGTTTGAAGCAACTCTTGGTGAAAACGTGAGATATGGTTAATGGACACGAAAATACATTCAAATGACTTTTGAGAGGAGGAAAATCTTAGAAGATTCATTGAATGTGGACACATACTGAAGAGGCACCAAAGCACCTTTTGGAAAACTATAAAAGAAGACTTAGATTGGATTAAAGAAGGCTCTCCTACGTGCCTCCTAGCCATTCCAGATGCCTCCGAAGCCTCTCTCATAGATTAATTAACATACTTTTTAGAGAGGAGGAGAGGAGTTGTAGTGTGAGTAGAGAGTACTGTAAGAGAAAGGAGGAGAAGAGATTCAAAGGAACTTCAAGAGTTTGGTTGAGAGGATTTGAGATATGTTTTTATCTTTGTGACTACATTTGGTTTTAATTTATACTTATTATTTTTTACATGGTTTCTACTTTTAAAATTAAGTGTGGTTGTGTTTTCTCCATGAATTCTGAGTAGTTTTCTTTATTTTTTTCCTTAAAATGATAAGTGATTAAGTGTTGGATGGAAGTTTTATGAAGTATTGATCTTTAATATTGGAATAAGTTGTGTTGATTTTAAACCTTGTACTTCATTTACTTTTTTATTTGACCAATTAAGATATTAATATTTATTGTGAGAACATGTAAGATCTGTGATTGTATTGTTTCAGTCAACTAATGATAAAAATCACATGAGATTGTATGGATGAGAATGTAATTCATATGGTTGAGTGCATATAAATAGAGAAATAATCTTTGAAGGGAGTAGAGTTAGAGAACTGTCGAGTGATAGGCTAAAGCACCCAATTTAGTTTATAATTTTAGGTCTTGATACGAAATGTTAGCCCCTGGGTGGAGGGAGAAAAGGGAAATCTAGAGTGAGATATAGTATCTTCCCTACATAGCTCATCTTCAAGACTGTTCAAACTTTAAATTAGCCAATATTCTTTATATCATATCTAATATGGGTAAAGAGTTATATTACTCCTATTTGACATAACACAATTTGAGTACTTCCACAACATAATTCCTATACTTGTTACTATTCATGATATGGAAAAAGATATTTTATCTATGTTGCGTTCATCTTACAAATATCTAGTTAAATTTAGTTAGTTGTTTACTTTATTTTCAATTATCAAAAATTACCAAAANACTTTCTTCCGCTTCTAAGTTGAACGACTTTTACTTGCTCTTTTTTCTAGTCTTTAGGATTTATTTTAGTATTACTAGGAAGTGTTCCTTGGGATTTATTACTTAATGAATTTGCGATTTGTCCAAGTTGATTCTCAATATTTCTAATTGCAGCTTCTTAACTTAGTAACTGATTTCCCATTTGTAACACCACTTCTTCTATAGAGAACTTCTTTTTCTTAAATTGTGTATTATTATTGAAACTTGGAGGACAATTAGATCTATAATTATTATTCTCTTGGTTGTTCCAGTTTCCAAATGAGTTACTTAATTGATCCCCCATTGCTGATTATTACCACCCGTAGTATTATTCCAATTGAAGTTGGGATGGTTCTTCTAACCTGGGTTATAATAATTTGAATATGAGTTATTCTGCTTGTTATTTATGACATTCAAAGTTTCTAACTAATGAATTTTCTTCAATCATGGAGATTGGTTGAGAAAAATTCATTCAAAATTGGTTTAACTTCTTTGAAATTGCAACAACTTGATTTGCTAACATTATAAATGCATCAGATTCATGAATATTGGCTACTTTATTTGGATTCACCCACTCAGAAGACTGTTGAAAATTATTGGTAGTCATTTATTCACTTAAAGCATAAGAGTCATGAAATGGTTTTGACATCAACGAACCACCAGCAACGACATCGATAATAGATCTAAGAGATCCAGTTTATCCATTATAAAAAGTTTTATTTATTAACCAATTTGGTATAGCGTGGTGTGGACACTTTCTTATGAGTTCTTTAAATCGTTCTCATGCTTCATAAATAGCTTTCCCTTCAAACTGATTAAAAGATGTAATATCATTTCTAAGATTTGCAGTTTTTTATGGTGGAAAATATTTAGCAAAGAATTTTTGTGCTAAATGACCTAAGGTTTTGATAGATCCAGATGCTAACAAATTCAACCACATCTTAGCTTTATCCCTCAATAATAAAGGAAATAACATTAGTCTTATGACATCATCTGATACACCATCATATTTAAATATAACACACAATTAGTCTTATGACATCATCTGATACCCGAACTACGCATACACTAACATAAAAATAAAAATAAAAATAAAAAATAAAATACAACAAAACACACAAAATAAAATACTATAATAAGATATTCCTGCAATAACTTTTAAAGTTTAACTAAGACTTTCTAAAATAGAAAATTGCTTTTAATCAATTATCTTACGATTTTTCCCCGGCAACAACGCCAAAAACTTGATATCTGAAATTACTGTTTATATGCAACAGTATAACAATATCTTTGATGATAGTTTTCACTTATGTTTCCTTACTTTTTTTATAGAACCAAAAACTTAATCATGGAGAAAATAAGAATTTAACTTTTTAATTTATATATATATTAGGATACTACACAAGTATACATATCGTTATCAAGTAATATAGAAATTTTTTATTAAGACCTGAATATCGAACCCACAGGGAAATTTAGTGATATGCATGATTGAACAACAAACTTTCTATTTCAAAAAGATAATTACTTAAACTATAGATATTTTCATAGTAAGTAAAATTCAAATCTTTTTGGTATTTTTGATATTTTGACACAACAGTAATAACTTCTAAAATAACTTGACTTTATGTAAAGAAAAACACTAAATATGAAAATATCTTTCTCTTTATCATGAATTAGTAATAAGTATAAGAATTTTGTTGTGGAAGTATGCAAATTGTGTTGTGCCAAATAGGAGCACTAATATTTATTACCCTTACTAGAGATGCTATAAAGAATATTGGTTAATTTAAAATTTGAATAGTTCTGAAGACCAGCTAGGCAGGGAAAATACTAGCTCTCACTCTAGAGTTTCCTTGATTCCCTCCACATCGGGACTAACATCTCGTATCGGAACCTAAAATAATAAACAAAGTTGAGGGCATTAATCTGTCACTTTAAAGTCCTCTAACTCTACACCCTTCAAAGATTATTTCCCTATTTATTCAATAAACTAAGTTGGGGGCTTTAACTTGTCACTTTAAAGTCCTCTAACTCTACACCCTTCAATGAATATTTTCCTATTTATTTGCACTAAATTATATGAACTACATTCTCATTCATACAACCTCATGGGATTCTTTCCAATTGTTGACTGATTCATATGAATTACATTCTCATTCATACAACCTCATGTGATTCTTTTCAATTGTTGACTGAGAAAATACCAGCCCGGTTCTTACATGTTTCACAACAAATTTTAACATTTAGATAGGCCAAATTAAGAAGTAGATGAAGTGCATGGAATTAAATCATCACAACTTCTTCCAACATTAAAGATTAATATTCTCCATAACTTCCATCCAACACTTTAATTACTTATCATTTTAAGGAGAAAAAAAAGAAAACTACTCAGAATCTATAGAGAAAACAAAATCACACTTTAATTTAAAAGTAGAAATCATTGTCAAACCAACAAGAAGTCTCGATTATAACNCTAAAATACTTTTAGTTTTAATTGAGACTTCTTGTTGGTTTGACAATGATTTCTACTTTTAAACTAAAGTGTGGTTTTTTCATGGATTATGAGTAGTTTTCTTTATCTTTCTCCTTAAAATGATAAGTAATTAAAGTGTTAGGATTTTGAGTATTTTTCTTTATCTTTCATCTTAAAATGATAAGTAATTAAGTAATGGATAAATTGCGTACTTTTCTTTATCTTTCCCTAAAAATGATAAGTAATTAAAAGTGTTAGATGGAAGTTGTGGATAGTATTAATCTTTAATGTTGGAAGAAGTTGTGATGATTTAAATCCATGTACTTNGCCACACTTCAGTTTAAAAGTAGGAATCGTTGTTAAACCAACAACAAGTCTCAATTAAAACCAAAAGTAGTCTAAAACAAAAGATAAAAACTTATCTCAACAATAAGTCTCAATTAAAACCAAAAGTAGTCTAAAATAAAAGATAAAAACTTATCTCAAATCCTCCACCAAACTCTTGAAGTTCCTTTGAATCGTTTAGAAACAAAGATAAAAACTTATCTCAAATCCTCCACCAAACTCTTGAAGTTCCTTTGAATCTCTAAAGATAAAAACTTATCTCAAATCCTCCACCAAACTCTTGAAGTTCCTTTGAATCTCTCTTGTAGTTAAAAAAAAAGATAAAAACTTATCTCAAATCCTCCACTAAACTCTTGAAGTTCCTTTGAATCTCTTCTCCTGTATATCACTTTAAACTCTCAAAATAAAACTAAAAACAAAAAGGAAAAAAAGTAAATTTTGTGGTGCCTGAATCTGAATATAAAAACTAAAATAAAAAGGATAAAATAAATATGTGGTGCCTTAAAATATCTCCGAACTAACTCCCCAATTCAAGAACTTTCAAAAATTTCTCTTTTCAAGCACAATTTCAAAGACTCAATATTCATTCTTTTTTAAATCTCCAAAAGGTGCCTTGGTATCTCTTCAAAATATGTCTTGATTCTATGTATTTCTCCAAGAGATGCCTCCTTTCACAATAATTTTCATCCATGGTGGTTGTAACCACCTATTAAGTCAATGGGTGCCTCAAAAACCTCTTTAAAATTCACAAAAATCGAATTTACTCATCCAATAACAGCCACTGGCGCTTAAGCGCGGGGCCTCTGGCTCTTAGGCGTGGCCTTCTCTGTTTAACCGGCGCCTAAGCGTTGGATCTAGCGCTTAGACGCCAAAACACTCTTGCCCAATTTTTTTCTTGTTTGCTCCAAATTTGATCCTTTTTCACTCCTTTAAGCATTTTTCGCCTTTTTACCTGTACCTGAAAGAAAAACACACAAATACCTTCCATTAAAGCACAATGTCTCAAAAATAGGTATAAAAATGCATCTAAAAACACTATATATTTTATGTGTATCAAAATCCCCCAAACTTAAAATGTTACTTGTCCTCAAGTGACACTTCAATCTTTAAAAACTAAATAAGTATGATATGTATATGAGTTTCTTTAGGAGTTACTAAAATTTAGATTTAGAAATATAGTAGTCCAATTTAGAAAAAATA